>CAIGRT010095288.1:0-13628 GCA_903798405.1 Fraxinus platypoda | reverse complement strand
ATAATTGAAGTGCGTGCATAATCACTAACTCTGCTAAAGTTTTACCGGGGCCATCTGCATACTATATTGTTGAGCAAATTTCGAATTTAGCAAAAAACTATTAGTTCGGAGATAATATATTTTTTCATAATTTATTTATTTATTTATTGTTGTTATTCAAGTGGTTTGCCACTTCAAAACGGGATCAACCTTTATGTCGCGAGGGTCAGGTTGCGGGGTCGAGGGGCAGCGCCCCTCTGGGGGTTCGGGGGTAACGCCCCCAACAGGCCCCCGAAAGGAAATGTTATTTGAGAAAAAAAATGAAGACTTGTATCCAAAACCATCAAGAATAAAAAAAATATATCTCCGTGTGTCACGGAGACATGGTGTCTCCGTGGTGCACGGAGAGTGTCTCCGCGCACCACGGTGTCTTCGTCCATGTCTCTGTGTGTCACGGAGAGTGTCTCCATAACACACGGAGATATAGAGAACATATTCGTAAAGATATAGAGATAAAGAAACAAAGAAAAATTGATACACTCACAACACAATTTCTGAAGTAACCCTACATAAAAAGAAAATGAAACCCACAACTTATTAATGCTCAAACCAAACACAAATCTCATCGAAGATTATTCAGCCCACAAAGAGTTCACAGACAAATACAGCAAAAACCCAAAATTGATTATCACTACAAAGGACAATCCTTCAAGATTCATCCAAATGCAATAAGAATGTAACATTAAAGACAAATGAATTATACAAACAACCAAGAAAATATTATCACTCTAGGTACACAATTGCTAAAATGACCACACATTAGATGAAAAGGAAACACCAAACACAACCATTAAAAATTCAGAGAAAACCCACAGAGAATTCACAGTAATAAAGATTTATTATCACTCCAAAAGACAATCCTTCAAGATTCATCCAAATGCAATAAGAATAAAATACTGAAGACAATGGAATTTTACAAACAACAGAGAAATATTATCGCTCAGGTACACAATTACTGAAATAACCATACATTAAATGAAAAGAAAACACACATCTTGGAAAATAAATTGAAATATCAATTCTCATATATTTTCTTTGAATCCAGTGAAAGGGGGAAAAGAGAAACAAAAAGTATGGGAATAATATAATGATACAAAGAAATAGGGAAAACCAAATTTAATCAAATCGACTGTCTGTGCTGTACCCTTCTTCAAATCTCCTTAACTCGCCCAATGTAGCATCCAATAATATACCAAAAGAACATGTAATTGAAAAGAATTAATATAAATGAATGCAGAGAAAGGGGCAGAAGGGAAGAAATCAAACCTTCAAGAATATAGAGTGAATGACAAAGAATCTGCACCGACGCTCATTTTCGTGCGATTCTTGACGATAGTATTGCTAGGGTTTCGGGAACTCAAATCTCGATGATGGCTAGAGGAATTAAAGGGTTTTGGGATGTGAAATTTAGGAAAGGAAAAAGAGGGTGAAGAAAGGATAGAAAGTATGGTGTAGTTGCGTGTGAAAATGGAGAAATGTTGCGTGAAGTGAAAAAAAAAATGAATTATGAAGACGATAGGAAATCGCGACACGTGGCGTGCCAAGTTTTTGCCTCTTTTATTTTATAGTGATATGAACCAAGTTTTTGCGATGTTGTGGATTTAGCTAAAAATCAAGTTTTTGTTAAATTTTCAGAAGAGTTGATAATATATATGGTTAAAAAAATTGTAAAATTTGTGAATTTCATAAAATACGATTAAAAAAGAGTTTGGAAAAAATGAATTTTAGAAAATAGAAACAAAGCAGAAGTATAAATGTCCTGAACCCTAATCTTTTTTCTTACAAATTTTGAACTGGCAAGGCATCTTTTATAAATTAGATAGACAAAACGGGAATTTCATTTAGAGGGTGTATGATAGGGATTAAAATTAGATTTTTAGTAAATTTTGATAGAAGTTTTTGAAATGTGTAGTTGAAAAGTTGTAGGACCCATAAAAGATGTGGTTAATATTGATTGTTTGACTTTGACTTGGATTAAAATCAGATTTTAATCCGGACCAAACAGGGGCTTAGGCATCCTGGTACTTGTCAAATCATGTTTATATTATTGATAATCTCATCAACTTTGCTTAAAGAATATATTTTAAAATAGCACTGCTGAAATTTTGCATGACATAGATAACTATATTTAGCCCATGTTTAAACGGATGATAAATATTATAATCAAAGTTAATAATTAATTTTAATTATATATTTTATTGAACTCACAATTTTTGTCAACTTTATTCAATCCGCTAAAAAACTGGGATTTTTTTTTTAGCAATACCAAATAAGGTCTTAATAAAATTGAGACGAAAAGCATATTTCACTTTGACATAAATAAATAAACTAATTAGAAAAAATTTACCAACTAAATCTAGAGGTTAAAAGATAAATTAAGTATGGCTGTCATTTTATGATTTAAATGTGGCACCGAGATACAAGATTTCAAAATAGGAAAATTCCCTAAGACTAAGAATTCTTTCACAAAATCCCTACAGCAACACTTGATTTGCAGACAGTTTGTTTTTTTTTTTTTTTTATCACCTGCCAATGAATCTATGCCATGTGAAATCATGTAAAAATTCTATGAAAATTCACATGTACATATAGCACTACTCTTCAAAATAAACTGCAAGTATTCTAAAATTGATTACTAGATTTACTGTAAGTGTTACGTCATAATTCCAATCGATTTTAAATGTAAACACTATTAATATAGTGAATGCATTTTATTTATGGCGAATCTATTAATTAATTAAATTATTATTCTTATAAATTAAATTAATAGAGTCTGTAGATTCAAGTTTTTGGTAATTTGTTAATCACAATGAGTTGTGATTATGAAATACAAACTTCATTTGATTGAATTTGAGTTGTCATTGATTGTAAGTAATAACGTTATATAGATATTTTTATTACGAATAGACCAACACACGTGGTATTTCTCACTTATAAAGTGAATAGATGATTAAACAAGTTAAAATGTAGTAACATTTAAATGGACGTGTGGATGTTTTGTTAAAAGAACAAAATATTGCAGGCCCGCTATAGAGATTACTCATAGATAATTATCTAAGTGTCAGTTGTTAATTTTCAATGCTCGATAATCAAAATTGGTCCTCCAACTTGAGGTCATTATAGTACTTTATATGAGAGCAGTCATACTTTGGTGATATTGCTCTACAAAAATTGCTAATAATGTATTGTTCAAATATGTCAAAAATCATATGAAAGTTTTGAATACTATTCTTAGATAGTAGGAGATTGTGATATACGTTTCATCTACTTAAATAATTTTAGGGTTTGGGTGAATTTTGGGGGCGGAGATGAGGGATGTTGTGCAATTTGTGAAATTGTAGGCCCCTCCTCACAATTTCAAATTTGGGGTCAAGTTTTAATTTTAAGAAGGCGTGTTCTACAATTTGAGAAATAGTAGGGTCTTGTTTGTAATTTTAAAACTTTGTCAGAATGCAACTTTTAAAAAGATTTTGAATTCAATTTTGAAAATGGATTTAAATGTGATTTCAGAAAAAGTTTGACCTAAATTTCAATTTTGACCATTTAAAATTTTATTTAAGTTCCCGACTTTTTAAAATTATTTTTTAATTGGAGTTTAACTGAAATTTAGAATTTTGACCATAAATTGAATTTTATTTTAGCTTAAGATTTTTATTCTAAATTAAAATGTTAACTCAATTTGGCCTAAAATTTTGGGATTAGAGTTGGACTCTAATTTGGTATTTAATTAAGATTTCATTTTAATTAAATAAGTCATCTAATTAAATTAATTGATTAATTGATGATTTACTTGTTTTGATCTATTTTGTCTAAATTAATTTAAATGACTTTAATTAATAGAAATTTGAAATATATTTATATAATATTAGATTTTATATAAGAATGCATTTATGTGATGAATGTATACTTAATGGATGATTATGAATTCGATCTGTAAATGTATTGAATGGTTGATTTTTAATTCTTGTTATTTTGGACTGCGAGCTCCTTGTTATTAATTTTGGACCTGCTCGTCATTACTATTTCATGGGCCTGCGTGTTCAATTCCTTTAAAACTGTGTGTCAACTAGTAAAGGATACATATTGCATCTGGATTAATTAAAAATGCAAGAAAATGTGAAAATCATATAGATGGAGCATTATATGATTCGATGCTATATCTATGAGGAATTGATGAACTAGTCTTTATTCTTGGTTGAGAATGCTAGATAGTAAAAGTTCATAATCATCCGCACTATATATTGCGTGTATGTTAGATGTATGCTAAAATATGTATATATAATTATGATTAGACATTTGCATGTTAAAAATATCGTTAAAATATTAAGTTCGATTTATAATTCACCTTCTATCATTGTAATTAAATACCAAAATCCCTCATCGATCGCAGCTTGTTGAGTACACTCAAAGTTGATCCATTAGAGATATGTTTAACACTATGAAATATTAGATATTTCTGAATGATGGATTCTGTTGTAACCCATAAGATAAAATAAAAGCCACAAGTGGCACTAATTAGACTACGTGACAGATTACTTGAGGGGGGCCACGCCTTACACAGCGGTAGGATGATCCTGTTTAAAGAGGCGAGCCCTTCTCCCCATAGAATGAGACTGGACCGACCCCATTTGGGTAAACCCCCATGTAGGAACCGGTTTGTTACCCATAAGATAAAATAAAGGCCACACGTGGCACTAATTAGACTACATGGCAGATTACTTGAGGGGGGCCACGCCTTACACAGCGGTGGGACGACCCTGTTATACAGAGGCGAGCTTTTCTCCCCATAGAACGAGACTGGACCGACCCCATTTGGGTAGACCCCCATGCAGGAACCGGTCCTAGCGATTCAGTTGCAAGATCTTTAAACAGATATTGTGGCGAATGATTGACAAGACGATTCACCACGACTATCGCCTCTGCACACCTATACGGTTTAATCTAGACTGCCAAACTAGGACTAATTGATGCGAAAATGGCTCAAGCATTTAATGCCTTGATTGATTAATGTATGCGACAAGGACGGTAATTCAACCTGATGAGGCCACGTGTCCTATCATCCGACGGACCTCGTTTGTTTTATTCAAGTATAAAAGCTCACACTTAGTACCATTCAGGGGTAATGCAAGTTTAGACTACTAAAGCTATCTTTTTGCTATATACATTTTAAGCTATCTACTCCCAAGTCGACCCCCTTTTTGATTGATTGGAGACTCATGTTCAAAGCTATCTCACACCCTAAATCATTCATCTAGTTGACTTGACCGTTGGAGAAGGCCTTGTGCAACCAACAGTTTGTCCAAGTGTGCCGGAGCTCAGCTTACGTGGACATGAGAGGTCTTGAGATCTGTTGGTCACATCATTGGTACATTTATTGGGATCAACAGATTGACGCCGTCTGTGGGAAATTTGATACCATAACCACAAATATCTTTATGGTAAAAGCCATCTGAAGCAGAACTTGGAATGATGGCAAGGTCCTTGAAGAAGGGACAACCACAAAGAAAAGGAGCACCAAAGACGCCTACCTTGAACTTAAAGTCAAACATTCGCTATGAGCTCCAGTCACCAAGGATTGCATGGTAGAAACCGGCAGCAAGAGGCCTCTGAAGAAAAGGTCCATCGCACAAATGTGAACATACGTTGTCCCTATCACCAACATAGGTGAGGCGGTACCACAGTACGCCTAGCCGGGAGGTAGGAAAAATGGCTGCAAATATGAGAAACATGGCCCAACAACGTTACAACCCCCTCGTTATCAGGCAGAGAAAAATTATTCTGATGGACCATCCAGGTCTTTTGAATTGGATGATGATGACGAAAGCTTGCCCTTCTCCTAAGAGTTGAGAAGAGCCCTGGTTCCACGTCACTTCGTATCCCTAAAGATACCCAAATACGAAGGTGAATGTGATCCGACAAAGCACCTCAACAACTATAAGACCCACATGTCTCTACGAAGAGCCTCGCTAGTGCTAAAATGCAGAGCTTTTCATTTCACACTAACGGGGGCTGCATAAATTTGGTACAGCCGCATCCCAGTTGGCAGCATCAGGAGTTGGCCAAACCTTAAAAATGCCTTTCTAAACCAGTATCTGTCTAGCAAAGAATGGGAAGCCTCCATCCATAGGCTGCAAGACATGAGATAATAGGCATGTGAAACCTTGAAATGCTACTTGGCTCGCTTCACAGACGAGATGACCTATTACGAACATGCTACGGATAGAGAAGTCATTTATGCTCTAAGGGGAGGCCTCAACATGAACTTCTGGAGAGACGTTCGAAACAAAAATCCCACTTCTTACGATGCCTTGGTAAAAATGATAAGAATCAAAATTGTTAATGAGGAACTGATTGATCACCGCAATAGAACCTCGCTGGGACTTCCACTACCTCAAAGACAGAGAAGAGGTCCTGTATCCCACCGGTGGACCAACAATGGAACCAAACAGGACACGTAATAGCCCCCACATCAGGCCAAGTGTTGACCACAACTACGTTAAACGCAGTGTCTTCTTTGGCATATGAGGAGTTTGGACCCGAGGCTCAAAGGCAGCCGAGCCCATCCAGAGGAAGAGGCAGGGGGAGAAACGGGGAGCCTTGAGATAGGCAATACTGCACATATCATCGAACCAATAGCCACAACACTGAGAATTGCCTATCCAGGCCATATCATGGAGAACCAACTGGTCCCTATATTGAGGGTAGAAACGCCCCTCAAACACAAAGAAATGTACCCAGCCTAGGCAAGAGAGAGAGAGAGAGCTTAGGCATAACGAGGTGAGGCAACACCGAAGGAACGAATCACCTAGGCAGGAACACGAATAAGACAGAAATGGGCAAGGGGACAGAGGCATAGGAGAGAGCCTCCAGCAAATGCTGATAACGCTCCCATCAGAGAAATCGACACCATCATAGGCTGTCCACACATAGGGAAAGATTCCAAGAACGCCTTGAGGAACTACGCAAGAGAAGCGAAGGACCCACCCATGGACGAGCTACTTGATCAATAACACTGGCCAAGGATCTGGAACACCCCACCAATCACTTTCTCCCCAGCAGACACTGTGGGAGTTCATTACCCACACTGTGATACACTGGTGGTACGAGTGATCATATCCAGCAATGGACTGAAACGCATGTTGGTGGACAATGGGAGTTTCGTTAATATCATGTTCGGAACCACCTTCGACAAGATGATGGTGGACCACGAACTCACCCCCATGACCGCTCCATTATATGGCTTTACTGGTGATAGCATCATCCCCAGAGTAAGGATTACATTGGCTGTGGAAATGAGGGAGCCCCCAATTAAAGCTCATCACTTCATGGAGTTCCTCATTGTAGACCACCGATCTGCCTACCACGGAGTATTGGGACTACCCGCATTAAAAGAACTCGAGGCTGTAACATCCATACATCACTTATGCATGAAGTTTCCTACCAAGAAAGTAATTGCCACAGTACGAGGGGATCAGATGGGATCAAGGGAATGCTACCTTAGCTCCTTAAGGAAATCCAAGCCCCACAGTGTAAATATGGTTTTGATGGATGCTGAAATTGTTGATGCACCTGAAGAAGATCCTACCTCTAACCAAGGGAAAGACATCAACATGATAGATGCCCCTAAACCCAGGGTCAGTTGCCACCGACTTAATGTGGACCCAAAGTTCATTCCTCACAGACAAAAAAAAAGAGCCCTGAACCCAGAGAGATACGTAGCCCTGAAAGAGGAGGTACAAAAACTCATATCTAATGGGTTCATCAGAGATGCAGTATACCCAAAATGGATATCCAACCCCGTCTTGGTGAAGAAAGCCAATGGCAAATGGAGGGTCTGCATAGACTTCTCCAACCTCAACCAAGCTTGCCCAAAAAACAGTTTCTCGCTCCTAAGAATCGACCAGCTAGTTGATTTTACTACAGGCCACGAACTATTGAGTTTCATGGATGCATACTCAAGATACAACTAGATCCTCATGCACCCAACAAACGAGGAAAACACATCGTTCATCACTGATAGAGGCATCTACTGCTACAAAGTCATGCCGTTTGGTTTGAAAAATGCTGGCGCAACTTACCAACGGCTAGTCACTAAAATATTTTTCGACCTCATAGGCAAAACGATGGAGGTATACATCGATGACATGTTTGTAAAGAGCCTCAGGTCTGCTGACCAAAATAAACACTTGAAGGCTACTTTTAAGATTTTGAGGAAATATCGGATGAAGTTGAATCCATTGAAATACGCATTTGGCGTCTCTTCTGGAAAGTTCCTGGGTTATATGGTTAACCAGAGAGGCATTGAGGTGAACCCTGAGAAAATTAAGGCCTTGCTGGACATGAAATCCCCCAGCAAGCCCAAGAAAGTGCAATGTTTGACAGGGCGCTTGGCAGCACTAAACTGCTTCATCTCCAAAGCTACAGATAGATGACTTCCTTTCTTTAAAATCTTAAAATGGGAGAAAGGTTCCAATGGAATGAAGAATGTGAAGAGGCTTTCCAAGGGCTCAAGAAGCACTTAGGCCAAGCCCTTCTTCTCTCGAAGCCCAATGAGAGAGAAGCATTGCTACTATATCTGGCCGTAAGTGCCAATGTTGTGAGTTTGGTGCTGGTAAAGAAAGAGGACAGACTCAATTACCTGTCTACTACGTAAGCAAGGCCCTCCTGCCAGCTGAAAGGCGTTATACTGATATGGAAAAGCTTGCTTTACCTCTTATGATTGCTTCTAGGAAGCTGATGCCCTACTTTCAGGGCCATAGCATACGTGTGTTAACGAGCCTCCCCTCAAACAAGTGCTCCAAAAGCCAGACGCGTTAGGGAGGCTAATGAAATGGGCCGTGAAATTAAGCGAATTTGACATGTCATATCAACTAAGAACCTCAATGAAGGGGCAAACAGTGGCGGATTTCATAGCAGAATTGACAGAGGCAACAAATATCAATGTAACGATTGAACTGGCAGACCCCCCAACCTGGAAATTGTTTGTTGACTGATGAACTGCTAGAGAACCTAGAGGGTCACAAGCATACTTTTGTAGTGAGGTTTGGCTTTAAGACCTTCAACAAAGCAGCCGAGTATGAGGCGCTTCTAGCGGGCCTCAGATTGGCCAAAGGAATGCAGGTCAAGAACTTGGTAGTTCGCAACGACTCCCAACTGGTTGTAAGCCAGGTCAGCGACAGTTTGAGGCCAAAGATAAAGGCGTGGAAGCATACCTGAAGAATGTTATGGACCTGATCCCATGCTTTGAAAAGTTTGAGTTGACCCAAAATCCCAAGAACAGAGAACACGCACGCGGACGCCCTATTGAAATTGGCCAGCAGCAAAGACTCAGAATTGCTTAAAATTGTACAGGTTGAATACTTCCACATGTCCTCCACAGCTAAAGTAGAAGAGGTGATGTAGGTTGGAGGAACCCCACAATGGATGCAACCTATTATAGTTTACATCAAAGACCACATCTTGTTGGAAAGTAAAGAAGAGGCCCACAAGCTCAGACGAATTGCCACCCACTATGTACTCCGAGACGAAATACTTTATAAAAGGGATTTTTCATCCCCTCTCCTACGATACACTGGAGGGGAGGAAGCTAATTACTTCCTACGAGAAATCCATGAAGGAATCTGTGACAACCATATAGGGGCCCGACATTGGCCCAGAAAACACTAAGGCAAGGGTACTACTAGCCAACTTTGAGACTATACAATTTGTGAAAAGATGCGACAAGTGTCAACGTTTCTCCTCTATTCAAAGACAACCATCCCAAAAGCTGACAGTAGTATCTAGTCCTTGGCCCTTCGCTAAATGGGGGGGTCGATCTAATAGGCCCTATGCCAAAAGGAAAGGGAAGCGTAAGCTATGTGATTGTCGCCATTGATTACTTCACTAAGTGGGTCGAGGCAAAACCGTTGGCTAAAATAACTAAAACAAACACTTCTAAATTTATATGAAAGAACATCATATGCCAGTTTAGAATTTCCCACTCAATCATTACAGACAGTGGGTGGTAGTTCGATAACAAGAAGCTCAGAGACTTGTGTGATGAATTGGGTATCAAAAAGCACTTCTCCTCCCCTCACCACCCCCAGGCAAATGGTCAAGTCGAGGCAGTTAACAAGACAATAAAGCACCTCCTAAAAAAGAAGCTTGATGCATCAAAGGGGGCGTGGGTAGACGAGCTTCTCCATGTGTTATGGACAATTCGCACCACCAGTCGAACCACGACGGAGAGACCCCCTTCTTCATGGCGTACGGGGCTGAAGCCATGAGCCCAGTCGAAGTGGGCTTCTTTCACCTCGCCGCCTGCAATTTAACGAAGTATTCAATGATGAGATAAGGCGATTCCAGCTCGATTTTCTCGAAGAAAGGAGAGATGATTCGCAAATAAAACGGCATCCTATCAAAGGAAAATGGCAAGGTACTACAACGCCAAAGTTAAAAAGAAATCATTCAAAAGAGGCGATCTAGTGCTTAGAAGGATTTTTATGTCCTCTAAAGAGCCTTGTGTGGGCACATTAAGTCCGAACTGAGAAGTCCCATATCGTATATCAGGAGACGTTAGGTCAGGGACCTTCTTAATTGAGAACTTGGATGGGAAGGTACAGCCCCACCCTTGGAATGTTGAACATCTGAGAATGTATTATCAGTAAGACCCAGTCATCGCTTATGTACCTTTTGTGATTAATGCATGTGCCCTTTGTTTTTAACTATGACAAGCTCATATGTTGAGTATGACAAGCTCATACCATTGTGATCAAACTGCAATTGAACAAGTTAGATCACACTAGCTATGCCAAGCTCATATGTTAAACATGACAAGTTTGATTGATTATGAATAATTATGGCGAGCCCATAAAGATTGAAAATTTGATTGACTATGAATAATCATGGCAAGCCCATAAACATGACAAGTTTGATTGATTATGAATAATTATGGCAAGCCCATAAAGATTGAAAATTTGATTGATTATGAATAATTATGGCGGACAAGTTAGATTGATTATGAATAATTATACGAGCCCATAAAGATTAAAAATTTGATTGATTATGAATAAATTATGGCGAGCCCATAAAGCAATTAATAATCTAAGTAATTATGACGAGCCCAAGGACAGTTAGTTGCAAAAATGGGATCGAATTACAAATAAAACTGAATTCATTACAAGGGATGAGTACAAAAAATGGATTTATTACAAAGGAACCTAGTCTACATAAACGACATCATCATGCTGAGGCTCTCCTAGGGCGCCCACTTCTTCCCCTCCTTCATTGGCAGGGGTTGAGGGCTCATCCGCCAAGAACTCGTCTTTTAACGAAAATAGCTCCAGCTGGGGATATAGCTCAGCCAGTCTTTCAAAGACTTCGTTGTAGGCGACCCTTATCCAATGTATATCGAGCCCATCATACTCGCCGTCTCATGAAAGTGGTCGACATACTCATTCACAGCTGCCTCTCTTTCCCCTTTCAGTTGTTCACCTAAGCGGGAAGCCTCAGTAGTTAGCTCGTCAACGCGAGCCTTCAATTTTCTTTTTTCCTTGTTAGCAGCCTTCAAGGCTGACAAAGCGATCCTTTGAAGATTGTCTGAGTTTTCCACTCGCTTTGTAAGAGCGTTCACCTCAGCTTTGTAAAGATGGGTTTCTTTTCCCAGTTCATCATTTTCTTTGGAAAGTACTTCCACCTTCGATTCTGCTTCAACTTGCTTCAACTTGGAGGCCTCAATGACTTCATTGGTAGAAGATGCCTCAGCCTTGGCTTTGGTCAGGGAAACTTCAGCATCTTGGGCCCTTTGGAGATACTCTTTGTTGAGGCCTTGCAGTCGCCTCGCCTAGCCTCCATTTGGGCATTTAGAAAGAAGCCCTGAGAACGAGCCTACAAGGTGAGTCCCGCCTCTACCATGTCAACAGCGTCACATGTCTCAGCATACGAGGCATATTTATCGGTCCAATACTTATGTTGAATCTTCGCAGCCCCCTGGACCTCAGCGGCAACATCTCCATGATTGTGGAAGCGAGTTCATTTGACCTCCCAGCTAAGAAGTTTTTGCCCTTTCCCTCAGAGGGGGCACTCATTACCTCATTCACCCTCCTCTTTCTTACCAAACTGGCCGCCTCATTAGCCACCTCCTCTGCTTCCACAACCTTTACAGGTGAAATTGGTTCAGCAAGAATGGGTCGTCGAAGTGACTCTCTGATGGTGGTTTGAAGCTTCAAAGGAGGGTCGGGCCCGGTATTCTTTGACAATACCAACTTCCTCTTGGGGGCCTCTCCAGGGGAGCCTCGACCTCCTTTTCCTTCTCCGTATCCCCTTTCTTATCTGGAGGAGGTGGGGGATTCATTTTTTAGAGATGGGATAGTTCATCTCTCTGATTCTTATAGGAGGAAGAGTCGGCACTCAGAGGTTTCTTTTTCTGTGCCTTATCCAAACTCTTCAACTGGAGTAGGCTAGGCTTCATGTTCTCCTTTTTGTCCTACAATCAAAAGGAATATCTAAGAAAATGGCCGGCAAACAAAGGGACGAACCGTTCTGCTTTACCCTTTGTAGCCATCAGTTGGTGTGTGACGAAGAGGTTCGCTTGCTGATGACGTTCTTGAAGTACCTCTTCTAAGAAAGAAGCTCGTATATTGCCCCACTCAGATGGCTCGAGCTCGAACCGATTAACTATAGCTGCACAAAGCTTACGTTAGGCGAAAAGCGAAAAGAGGCTAGCACACTAAAAAACTAGCATGCTAAAAGAAAGCTCAACTCACTATACTCATGGTATTGGGTCGGTACAGTGATATCTAGGACCACATCTCCTTCCATAGTCTGTCGCGACCTCTAACCCAAAGCCAGTATGACTTCCAATTCTTGATAGAGGTTGGAGTCCCCCAAATGAAAGGAGGGTATGGGCCCCAGGGGTTCATACAGTACCACCCCTTACAATCACTCCACCCACTAGAGGCTCGGGGTTGAAAATGGGTTTGAAAGACATGTGGGGGCATATCCTCCCCAATAGTGACCTCTTTCCCAAGGCGAAAGGCCACTGCCAATTGGCTCCATACATTGGGCACTAACTGAGTAGGGGCTAGGTTACACTGCCTAAAGATATACCTAAAAAAAGGATGCATGGACAGTTTCATCCCTCCACTCAAGATCGCCTCACTCACTGCAACACACCCTTCCCTTGGAAAACAAGCTCTTTCCTTAGGGGTCAGTATCAACATTTCGATATTGTCTGGGATTCTAAACTTCTCCCTAAAACCCCAAGCTCACTCTCCTTTATATCTGTTGGCCACAAGGAGGCCCCCATCTGACGCTATAGTCTATAGGGCCCTCTAGCATCATCCACGCGCTATGAGGGCCCCCTATTGCCTCCATGATCCGTTCAGTACGAATCACTAGATGAATGCCCGCCTCGGCACAAATCAAAGATATATTTACCCCAGAAGACCCCTCTACCACATTCTTTTTAGAAGAAGAAGCCATCTAACTCAACAGATGAAGAAAATACCTCGACAGTAACTGTTCACGAAAATATGTTTTGGATTTAGATCACCGCAAGTGCACGGTTTGTTGACAAGTAATAAAGTAGAAATCCTAGAATTTCGAGTATC
>CAIGRT010095262.1:0-20495 GCA_903798405.1 Fraxinus platypoda | reverse complement strand
TCATATACTTCGATTTCTAAATCCTTAGTGTTTTCAATTTTCATGATCTCTATGACTCTGATACCAATAAAGGAGGGTTGTGTAAAAAAACAAAAATTAATTAAAATCAAATCGAACAATTATGAATCAAATCAAATTTTTAAGGACCAAAATGAAATTTGTTTTATATTAGAATGATTTGTTTGAAATTTTTTATATTGAGGGTATTTTAGGAACTTTCAAAATTTAAAATGGTCAAAGGCCATTTTGGAAAGGCTATCCTTTAATTTTGGGCGTTTTCATGTATTTCCCGATCATATGGTGACTTTCATAGGAGAAACAAAGGACATCGAAATTGAGTGTTGAAGAATTCATGGGCTCTTAAAAATCACTCGAGCAAAGGTTGATTCGACATTCCGAAAAAAATTGGTTGAGAATACATTTCAATTGAATAATAATGTGGGTTCAAAAAGCTACGGAAAACAGCCTTTGAATTATAAATAAAATGGAGAGATATCAAGTATAGATGGAAGATTCGGAAGAGGAAGAGGAAGAGGAAGAGGAAGAGGAAGATGAAGAAATTTAACAGGTGAGTACAACAATTTTAAGAGAAAGTTAATAAAGAAGGGTCATCTCAAAGGTACAAAATCTGCAAAAGGAGCTGCCACGTTGAAGATGATTGTTGATTAAAGAAAAGACACAGTGCTACAATCGTAAAAGGATTGCTATTTAATGCACTTTGTAAAATTTGTAATTCACATAGAAATATAGTTTATTGTTTTAAGTAGTTTTCATTTTACTTGACACTGTCGAATAAAATTAAAAAAAATCTAATCTATTGCATGATTGTACATTGTCTAAGTTTAAAAAGTGAAATTCAACCAGATAAAAACTATGGCCAAATCGTGAATTCCTAACATCTCAACTTCATAGATTCAAACCAATACTTCTATTTTATTATATTGCTTTTTAATAAAAATTATGTTTAAACTGTTCACCCAAAAGTTAGGATTATCAATTTTCGTTCTAGTAGCACAGTACTCGTGTGATCGATATTGGACACAGAATCTACTTTTCACGATTTTTATATCTATGAATTCAATGACAAGGTTTTTGACGCCATGGATAATGTTTTATAATGTCCCTACTATTTAATTCTAACTTTAATTTAAATTATCTTTTATTTAATTTTTGTTCTTTTAGGTTTGTATCATCTTGTACATGTCTCGAAAATTGGATTATAAAATTGCAAAACATATTTTTTAGAATTGGATGAAGCCTTCCTATTGAATGAGTAAAGGATCTATGGCTGAGCATATCAATTTCTATTCTCAACTAAATATTTCATTTTTGATTTGTAGGGAAAGAAATTGAAGAAAAATAGTTATTAAACGATGACTTTTCCTTAGGATTCTCTCATACTGATATTGAGGTCAAATGTATATTCCAGCACAGATTGCAGGAATAAGAAGCAAACACCAAAGAACATAAAGATGAAATCGGAGTGCAGTCTAGCATAGTTCCTCTAGGGAGGAAGAATATACCTTTAAAATCAATTCAAGGACCATTGGGATACTTCAAAATCTACAACAATTCTCAGGTCTTTCTCATGAAGATACACATGAACACTTAGCACACTTTACGGAGGTGTGCAACACATTCTAAAATTTATGGAGTATCCAATGATACTATTTGCCTTAGACGCTTCTCATTCTCATTGAGAGACAAGGCAAAATTTTTACGAACTTCATATCATCCGAGGACACTAACTAATTGGAATGATGTAGCAAAGAAATTTTTATCAATGATACTTCTGTACGGGGCTCTGAAATTGAGGAATGAAATTAGTACTCTCAGCTAGAAATATTAGTGTTCCTATAATGCATGGGAACAGTACAAGAATTTACCATGAAAGTGACCAACTCACCAAATAACAATGTGGTTACCATTTTATACATTCTATAATGGGTCGAACGGTAACACAACAAATTTGGTGAATGCTGGAGGAAGCTTATGAATTATATGAAGATTAGACTAGAAACAGTTGTAGATGGAATTTAGGGAGGGATGTTGGGTTGCATGAGGTTAGTGAGACTACATCCCTGGTAGCAAAGGTGCCACTATGATGAAAAAGATTGCAACTCTTATGAAACCTCCCGCAATTAATGTTGTCCAATCCCCAGTATATACTTGTTAACATTGTGTAGGTAGTCGGCATAGCATTGAATGTTTAGTTGGGAACCACTACAACAAAAACTGTCTTCGCAACGTTCAAACAATGTTGCGAAAGACCTTTTGCAACATTTGTGCGTATGTTGCAAACCTCGATGTTGCTGTAGAGTAGAAGGATACGGCAACGTTTTTTTAGCGTTGCCGAAGACCTTTTACAACTTTTTTTAACGTTGCGAAAGACAGTTTTTTGCAACGTTGTGAAAGACAATTTTTTGCAACGTTTTTTGATTGCAACATTTTTTGAATGTTGCGAAAGACAGTTTTTTGCAACATTTTTTGACCGTTGCCGTAGGTCTTTTTACATTTTTTTAAATTTTAAATTTTTTATTTGTATAGTGATTTACATAAATCAACCATAAAACATAAAAGAAAATAATATCAAATAACTCCAATAATCATTATTAATTGAACTGCAAAATGTAACAATATCCGTACAAAATCTATATCCAAAATTTTGAAGCACCTAAAATTCCTATACATTTTCAATAAAAAAAAGAACTACCACAAATCCTAAGCAGTGAGTAAAATAGCCCCACCGGCCTTGAATACACACCAACTAGAAAACAACTCAAATCCGTGAAGCCTTGAAAAAATCACTGCAAACACTTTGTCTTGTGTAAATTAAGTACACTTCTTAATGCGTAGATACAACCTACACATAAATAATAAAGTTTAAGTTTCCAGTGATAGCACAATAACACGGGCATCCACACGCACACACATTAACAAGTTCTTTTTTGCATGTGACAAATGTGGAGCATAATATTAATAGATATCATGTTACTTCGTCAATATTGACTAAAATAGAACCAAAAAAAGGAATTCATTAACATGGATTCCAAGTATCCTGAAGGGGACAAATGGCATACCGCCGTCATCGTCACTGCTATCCCAGTAAGGGGCGAGGTTGATGGGATCCCATTTTCCAGCTGTTCGGAAGACCTCCATTCCACCAACGCTTCCCCAGGCTGGCACTCCTGCTGCAGCGCGGTACATACCCCTTCTAGTGACTTTGACCTCCCTGTTCCAGACTCCTCAGTAGATATCTCAGCCATTTCCTCCCCTTCTCAATTCTCACCACACTTCCCCTAATTCATGCTGTTTCAACACAACACAAACTATACCACATTAAAAATATAAAGCACATAAATAAATGCATAACACACACACACACACACAGAGAAAGAGAGAACACGAAACATCTTATTCATAGACATGCAAACACACATCAGGTAGCACTAAGATAGCAGAAAAACAATAAACACCGCAACACAAGTTTTTAATTCAAATTCATATACCAATATTTAGAGAATTATATGGAATAACTTATAAGTATATGATATGGAAGCTGTTGGTTGCTAATTGAAGAAGAGATGAAGGGCTATCCACCGATACCAATGTCCAAGAGCTTTCTTTCAATGAGGTAGGTAGGAGGGTACATTGGTACTATAATTAGTCTAACAAACTAAGATCGCATTGAGTAGGCATAAAGACATTCAAGAAGCAAAAAGAAAAATTACATTTTCCTCTCCTCTTGGAGCAAGTTCCTCTTAAGCAAATTCCAATGCCTCGTCTACATTTCCATTCCTTATAAATTCTATCAACCTCTACTATTGGAGATGGAAAAATAGTTGGGGATGTGTATCTAGTATCTGCATTCAAAACTTTCAGATAACAGCACAATTGAATTAAATTGGATAGCTTCCCAAACAATTCCAATGGAGTAATTTTTCAACTTCTAAGTTCAAATAGTTATTTTTTCTATTGATAATTATGAATAAAAACACAAGAGGTGGACTATTGAACCTCGGGATTCAAATCATTAATTTTTTCAATTGCATCCTCCACATGACCAGACTGCATCGCCTTCTTAACTGCAATACGATCTATGATAGTTGCAAGATCTATCTCTACTATTTATCCATAGGGACAACTGAATATATTCTTAAAACTTCATTGTAACCATAAAAACACTACAGGAATGACAATAAAAACAAGCCTACTAACAAAGTTGGATATTTAAAAAAATTTAAGGGGATACGCTCTGTCCCAGATTCCATTCTGAATCTTTCTGCAACCTCCACACAACCCTTCGTAACTAGAAAATTCATCACCAATCTATTCATGTCCTCTTTTCTTATTTTTACATCATTGAGTCTTTTTTTCCCACTCTTCCTCCGTTTTAACTTTCTTAGTAGCTTGAAAAAATAAATACATTTCACAAAAATAATTAGCAGAAAAAAATGACCCAGAATGTTAATTGTAAATCAGCATAATCATAACCTTAACTTTAAAAAAGAAAAAAAAAAAGACACCTCTTTTTTTCTAATCCGGCCAGTATAGTTGTTGGATTTTGAAGCTGTTGGTTGCTAATTGAAGAGGAGATGAAGGGCTATCCACCGGTACCAACGTCCGGCGGTTTTGGTGGTCGTGGGTCGCCAAAAATTGGGCACATTTTGGGCAATTTTGAGGGCAAAAAATCGCCCCTTTTGGTTGGAGAGGAATGAATGGAGGGAGGCGTGAATAAACTTAGGGATTGGTTATTCTAAGGTTTCTATTATCTAATTTAAAAAAGTACAAATTTTTTTGCAACGTTTGTCAAATGTTGTAGAAAGTAACTTTTCGCAACGTTCAATAAATGTTGCAAAAAATAAAAGGTCTCACTTTTTGCAACATTCAATAAGTGTTGTACAATGTGGGACATTCGCAACGTTCAAAAAACGTTGCAAAAAGTGAGACATTTCGCAATGTTCAAAAAATGTTGAAAAGTAAAACCCTTCGTAACGTTTAATAAACGTTGCAAAAGTGGACTTTTCGCAACGTTTGCAGAAAATAAAACTTTTCGTAAGACTCAATAAACGTTGCAAAAAGTAACATTAGCAACATTCTTCTAAAAAACGTTGCGAAAGCTCATTTATATTAACTAATGATAACATTCACTTATTAAAATGTTGCGATAGACTCCTTTAGCAACATTTAATAAACAAATGTTGCCTTTTGAGTGTTGAAAAATGCCATATTTGGTGTAGTGAACCCTTTTGATTCGTCTGCTGAGTTGCTAGTTACATGCAAATTTTTTTGTGCCCACAGAACAACCTGTATTCCAGCGCCTACAGTACGGGTTGGAAAAATCATCCAATTTTTTTTTCATGGGGTGGTGATCCAAAAACTACCCAAGTATAATTTAGGTTTTAAAATCTAGAGAAAATATGATCGTGGGAGGAAGCACTTGCAAGTTTATCATAAAATTTGACATAAATTTTAAGTTAGTAAGCATCAACCATAAATTTTGAGACCCAATTGGGTCAACTGGCTACAATGCTGTAGGAATAACGGTTTGTTCAACTGCCAAGTAACATAGAAAAATTCAAGTGAGCATGTGAATGCTATTACAGCACGTAATCGAGTACATTTGCCTGTCCTTACTGTCATGTACTATCAAATCCTCCCTACATCCTGTAATTGATGACGTAATGATGAGTTTTCTAACTAGATGATTCTTACCTCATTGGTTCCGAAGATTTAAGTGTCCAGTACTGTCAGATCCTCCCTATATGCTACTCTACATGGACCAAGTAATCCAAAGAATCATGGAGTTTGAGAGCCTTTCAATAGTAAGTGCTCCACTTATTTGATATGCTGTTTCTGTGTGCATTAACTATTCTGCTAGCGACCATGACAAAATTTCGATATAAGTTCATTAATTGCCATTGAATTTAACCCTAACATTCTCTTCCTTTTTCCTTAACTATGGTGTCTTCTATTTGATATTCAGCTACTTTTTATATTGTAACACTAGGTCTAGGTCTTAGAGGTCTGCATTTGCAATTTATTTTTCATTGTCAAATATTTGTTAAAATCATTGGAACTTATAATCGAAAACTGGTCCGTAAAATATATTTGGCTTTTCTTTCTCAAGATAATATAATAGATTGTCAATATCTATAACCTTTATCCAATAATTTTTAATATCATGTAAGTTACACTGGCATATGACAATCGTAAGGGGAAAACCCTGTTATAAATGCTTAATATATAATATTCACAACATTCCAGCCTTAATTCTGAAGTTTTTTCGTCTCACATAGACATACGTGGTCACAAAGACAAGTTGGAATTTTTGGGCCTCCTGCACTAGTACATGTAAATTTGTTCAAAACAATGTTTTTATATTAGTTTATGAACATTTATTATGAATGCAAAGAGATTTATTTGGTCCAAATTGATGACTCTAAAATGAATTAGAATGTGGAAAATTTTGCCTATGCGTACGGATACGCTAAATGGCCATGCGTACGCACGGCATTGTCTGTAGGAAACTGAAGCAATTTTGCTTCGACCATGCGTATGCAGGGATATGACCATGCGTACGCATCGTTCAACTTTATAGTCGTTAGGCTTTTTTTTTAATTTGAAATCTGGTGTTAATTCATCTTTTCATGAATTATTAGGACATGTTCGAGGCATATGGATGTAAATCTATAAATAGATGATAGATTTTCATTGCCATAAACAAGAAACAACAAGTAAATCATTACTCGAGATATTCCAATTCATTCATCAAAATATTCAAATTTCTTAAAAGTTTTCAATAAGTTCAACTAGGAAGAATCATTGTGCTTTTATGTTTCTTTCTTGAAGGCTTGTAAATTTTCTAAACTATGTGCCGAAAATCCTAAAAGCATATTAGAGGCAAATATCATTTTTAGGACAGTGTATCGTATATGTGTTCAAGCTTGATTTTTCATTTCTATCTTGTTCAAGTTTCCATCACCTTCTTCTCCTATTCAATTTTTCCAACAATCTAAAACTGATATTTGCCATTTACTGCGATGGAGACAGAAACTACATTGGCTACCATCAAGTTGATGAATCAAGATTCGTGCGTTTGGTTAGGTTTGATGGATCAAACTTCACAGGATGGCAAGACAAACTCAAATTCCTTCTAACGGCATTACAGATCTTCTATGTGCTTGATCCAAACTTGGAACCAATTGTCGATACAACCAAAGAAGATACGGAAGAAGTTCGCACTGAGAGAAAGAAGAGGCAAAATGATGACTTGATATGTTGCGGTCACTCTACACAAACACCACTTTAGCAAAGGAAATATGGGATGCACTTGAAAATAAATATAAGGCCCAAGAGGAAGGTACCAAGAAATTTCTTATATCTAAATACTATGATTTCAAAATTTTAGATAATATTCCTTTATTGCATCAAGTACATGAATTACAAGTTATTGTCAACAAATTAAAAGCGTGAAAATCGAACTTTCTGAATCCTTTCAAGTAGGAGCTATTATTGCTAAACTCCCAAGAACTTAGAAAGAATACAGGAAGAAGATTATTCACAATTCTAAAGATTTCTCTCTGGAACACATTCAAAAACATCTTCCCATAGATGAAGAATCAAGAGCCAGAGATAAGACCGAAAGTTCTTATGATGGCTATTTAAAAGTCAATGTTGTGGACAATGTGGATAACTCCAACAAGTACAAGAAGAAAGGGAAACCTCTTGGTCCTAAAATGGATCAAGGAAAATTCAAAACCAAGTCCAAAGGACCTTGCTATGTTTATGGAAAATCGGGGCACTATGTAAGAGATTGCAGCATAAAAAGCAATGAAAGAAGGAGGGATAAGTGAATTCCGTTGATGAGATTATCGCTATGGTGAATGAAATCAATGCAATCCAAAGCAAGATTCCGAATTGGTGGTATGATATCTGCACAACCATCCATGTGTGTTATGATAAGTCTCTTTTCAAAACTTATTACGACATTGATGATGGTCAAGAGATCCAATAGGAAATGAAGGAAAATCTAAAGTGATTGACAAAGGGAATGTAGAGATCATCCTCACTTCGGGAAAGAAGGTTACTTTGACCAATGTCCTTCATGTACCGAAAATGAATAGGAACTTAGCAGTGAGGTTCTCTTGGAAAAATCGAGAATCAAATTTGTATTTTAGTTGGGAAAACTTGTACTAACTCATAATGGGTATTTTGTTAGAAAGGGCTATTCTACTAAAAAAATGGTCAAACTTTGTACTTTTGAGAATTTTTCTAATAAAAACAAATCGTTTACTTACATTATTGATTCATTTACTTTATGGCATTGTAGATTAGCAAACAGAGGACTTAGCATTATGAAAAGAATGGTAAAATGTGAATTAATACAATGTGAAATTGGTAACTTAGAAAAGTGGGAAACATGTATTAAATCAAAGATGATTAAGAAACCATTTTATAGTGTAGTAAGATCAACAAACTTACTTGAACTTGTTCATTTCGATATATGTGAATTAAATGGCATGCTAACAAGAGGTGGTAATATATACTTTATTACTTTTATTGATGATTGTTCTATGTGTATTTGTTAAAGCATAAAGATGAAACTTTTAATGCCTTCAAAACATATAAATCAGAAGTTAAAAATCAATTAGGAAGAAAAATAAAAAATCTTAGAAATGATAGAGGTGGATAATATTTTTCAATCAAATTCTACGTATTTTGTGAACAAAATGACATTATACATCAATGTTATGCACCATGTATACCTGAACAAAATGGTTTAGGTGAAAGGAAGAATCAAACTTTCTTAGAAATGATTAATCCCATGTTATTATATTTCGAATTGCCTTTTAATTTATGGGGTGAAGCCTTGCTTAGTGCGTGTCATATAATAAATAGGATTTCTTTGAAAAAAAAAAAAAGATTTCTCCATATGAAACATGAAAATGAATGAAACCAAATATTAATTATTTCAAAGTGTGGGGGTGTCTTTCTTATTGAAAGAACACATATTGTTAGAGAACTAAATTAGATCTTAGAGGTATTAAATGTACCTGTGTGGGATATGCTTTAAATAGCAAGGCTTATAGCTTATTAAATTTAGAATCAAATGTTATAATAGAATCAAGGGATGTTGATTTTTTCGAGAATGTATTGACAACAAGAAATTCTCAAAATGAAACTAATATAGACATTCCGATTTCTAGATAATCATAAGAGACATCTATAGGAGATGTTGAAACTGAACCTCGAAGAAATAAAAGAACTAGAAAAGAAAAATGTCTAGGATCGGATGAAATAGATTCCCAACTTATTTTTTTCTACTTAGTAGAGGGAGATATGAAGGATGTTGTAAAACAATTCATTTTGTTCTTCAAGTCGAAAGTAATCCTAAAACTTATAAGGAAACAATGCCTTCTACAGATTGCATATTCTGAAAATATGCAATAAATAATTAATTGAATTCTATTATATCAAATAATAGTTGGAAAATAGTTGATTTACCAAAGGGTTCTAAATCCACCGGTTGTAAATAATTGTTTAGAAGGAAATATAATTTTGATAGAACACTCAATTCCTATAAACATAGATTAGAAGTTAAAGGGTATCGACTAAAGGAAAGAATAGATTACTTTGACATATATGCACCCGTGGCCAGGATAACCTCGATAAGGATCTTGTTTGCATTAGCATTTATTTATGATTTACATGTTTATCAAATAGATGTCAAGAGGCATTCCTAAATGGAGATTTCGAGGAGGAGATAAGGTATGTAAACTAATCAAATCCTTATATTGATTGAGCAAGCCCCTAAAAAATGGCATGGAAAATTTGACATTACTATTATGTCATATGGTTTTACTCATAATTCGGTTGATAAATGTTTGTATATCAAAGTATGTGATAATATTTTTACATTTGTATGTCTTTATGTAGATAATATGTTAATTATTAGTAATGTCATAGGAGGGATTAAAGAAACGAAGATGTTTCTATCTTCCATGTTCAAAATGAAAAATCTTGAACAAGTGGACACTATCTTGGTATCGAAGTTAAGAAGGATAGTGGTGGTTATTCTTAAACCAATCACATTATGTTGAGAATGTGATGAATAAGTTCAAATATCGAACATTAAAGAGGCAAATACCCCATTGGATTCAAATATCAAGTTAGTAAATAATGATGGAAGAGCATTAGCTCAAATTGAGTATGCAAGTGCAATCAGAAATCTTAATTACGCGGTACAATGTACAAGACCCGAAGTTGCATCTGCTGTGAGTAAAATAAGTAGGTTTAATAGCAATCCAAGTTTGGAACATTGGAAAGCCATAGGAAAGGTTCTTGGTTACTTAAAGAAAATAAAAAATCTTGGATTACAATATACAAAGTTCCTGACTATTCTTGAAAAATATACTGATGCTAGTTAGATATCGAGTGCGGGAGAAAACAAGTCTATTTCGGGTTGAGTGTTTACTCTTGAAGGAGGAACATTTTCTTGGAAGTCTAAGAAACAAACATGCATTACCCACTCAACAACGGAGTCCGAATTTGTAGCATTGGCTGAATGGCTAAGGGATCTTCTTTATAAAATTTCTTTGGGTGCAAAGGATATTTTTTCGATACATATCTTGTGTGATAGTCAAGCCACCTTAGCACAAGCATATAGTAAAGTATATTATGGAAAATCTAGACATATGAGTCTACGACATGAGTATGTGAGAAAATTAATCAAATATGTAGTAAATTCTCTCACATATGTTAAGTCTAATGAGAACTTAGCTAATCCGTTGACTAAATCTCTTACAATAGAATTAGTAAGATTAGTCAGATTAATATCAAGAAGGATGGGGTTAAAACTTTTTGATTAAAAGTCCACCAATGATAGCAACCCTGCTTAACTACACTAAACAAGTGTAACTAGGTTTAAAGGATAATAACAATTCATTCGATAAGTGCACTTGTGCACTTATGCACAAGTGTTGCTAAGTTTGAATTGTGATTGACATTATTTTGAACAAGTGGATGATTGTTGTAAATTTGTTCAAAACAATGTTTTTATATTAGTTTGTAGGCATTTATTATGAATGAAAAGAGATTTATTTGGTCCAAGTTGATGAATTGAAAATGAAGTGGAATGTGGAAAATTTTGCCCATGCATACACATATGCTAAATGGCCACGCATACGCACGACACTGTCTATAGGAAACTGAGGTAATTTTGCTTCTACCATACGTATGCAAGGATATAAACATGCGTACGTATGGTTCAACTTTATAGCCGTTGGGCTTTTTTAATATGAAATCTGTTGTTGATTCATGAAAAGTTTAGAACTTTTAACGAATTATTAGGACTTGTTCGAGGCATATGGATGGAAATCTATAAATAGTTGATAGATTTTCATTTCCATATACAAGAAACAACAAGTAAATCATTACTTGAGATATTCCAATTCATTCATCAAAATATTCAATTTTCTTAAAGTTTTCAACAAGTTCAACTAGGAAGAATCATTGTGCTTTTATATTTCTTCCTTGAAGCTCGTAAATCTTCTAAACTATTTGTCAAAAATCCTAAAAGTATACTAGAGGAGGCAGATATCGTTTTTAAGACAGCGTATCATATACGCGTTCGAGCCACATTTTTCATTTCTATCTTGTTCAAGTTTCCATCACCTTCAATATTTTCAACACTACATGAGCTGTGAGTTTTGCCATTATAAGTGGTAGCTCATCGCTTTGCACAATTGGCTCCATCACAAGGCCTCAGTTCAGTTATACATCTGCAATTTTTATTTTCCTCCCCCAAGGCTATTTTGCTAACTGCAATTTCAGAATTTGTACACATCAATATCAACATTGACAGTTCAACAGTAATAAAATGAAACTAGTAAATTTCGATTCAAACTAGGTGAAAGAAATACACAAATTAATTTGGTGTGTGTACATGTATGTGTGAAGAGGTACCTAAAACAAAAATTAAAAAAATTTCAAATAAAGCCTCGTTTGGTTCAACAAAAAGTTAGATTAAAATTTAAGTCAAAGTAAATAATTAATTTTACTATACATTTTATGAAACTCACAACTTCGAATTATATATTCTATCAACTTCTATTAAAATCTAATAAAAATCTGATTTTTATCTAAATTAAACAAGCGCAAAATTACATTCACTATATATTTGGTAGATAATATTATAAGAATTTAACTTCTCGTTCATTACTACCCAATATAGTATTCAGTATAGTTGAGCCCAATATACAAACAATTCAGCAAGCGTTAACAAGTATGTGCCTGATGAAAAAAGGAAATTGCAAACGAGAATGTAAAATATATTTTGTTCTCAACAGAATATATCTAGAGATAACACAATTGACAGGCAATTGTAATGTAATGTAAAATATACTGGCAAATGACAATCGCCAGAGGGTTCTCTTATAAATGCTTAGTTTTCTTTGTGTAAGACAGGATTTCGTGGCCACACAAGCACATCGGGATTTTCAGGCCTCCGACACAGGTACATGAAGCGAAGGTAGGGATGTTAAGTAGGGCAAACCGCTTGTCTCAAAAACGATCTAGCTGGATAGCTCTCGCACAAGACAAGCCATGGGGACAAGCCGAACAACAAAATTTTCGTGCTAGTCCCTAGCCAGTAAGACATGTCTCGATTTGCCCCACCAATGGACAAGTTGGTGGGGGCAAGCCAAGTTTCTGGAAATGAGCAGCTCACCCCATATACGAGCGAGAGCTGGCTCGCATAATGGACCGAGTCAAGTCAGACGGCTGGCGAACCAAGCGGTTTAGCTTGGCTCTGCCCATTTAACCTCCCTAAGCGAAGGTCTTGCCATTATAAGCTGCAGCTCATCACTTTGAACAATTGGCTCCATCACAGGGTCTAAGTTTAGTTGCACATCTGCAATAGTTATTTCCCTGTGCAGCCTATTTTGTTAACTGCATTTAATTCACAATTTCTAAACAAAAAATATAAACAGGACATCTTTAGCAGTTTGAGAGTAAAAAAATGCAACTAATTTGGTATTTGTACATGTATGTGTGTAAAAAGGTACTGAAACCATTGGCGGACCTCGGGGGGGAGGGTCCTGACCCCCCAACTTTGAGATTTTTTTTTTGATAGAATCATGTTGGGTATCGATTGAAATCTAAATTTTAATCTAAATTAAATCAAAGTTAACAATTGATTTTAATAACATATTTCATGAAATTCATAACTATTTAACTTTTATCAAAATTTACTAAAAATTTGATTTTAATTTCCACCAAATAGAGGCAAAATCACAATAAATTTAAATTTTTCCCTTTTCTATTGCTCTCTCTTAATATTTTCCTCACACATTTTAACAAAATCTTAACCCTTCTACTTTTTAAAAATTTGTATATAATTTTTCTACAAATTATCACTTTCCAATCAATTTTCAAGTAATTAGAACCTAAATTTGTATTTTCTCGTATCAAACTGTGTATATAGAATGTGTCTGAACTCATTATATCCAATTTAATTTATATTTAACGAATTGTGTTTATTTGATCGATTATTAGTATTGAATATTAGTTATATATTTTTTCTTTCGATTACTNATGTGTCTGAACTCATTATATCCAATTTAATTTATATTTAACGAATTGTGTTTATTTGATCGATTATTAGTATTGAATATTAGTTATATATTTTTTCTTTCGATTACTTGAATTGATTGTTTGTATCAAATACATTATAAGATTTTTAAATGTAAATATGCATTTTCTTGTGATGAACAAAACATTAATAAAATGACTCTTCGAAATCAAATGCATGAAAATTATTAGCAAAATATTAATGAAGAAATATTTTTTAAATGTAAATCTGTATTGTCTCGAGTCAAGTATGAATCATTCAAAAATTAAGAACAAAGTATTCGATTTTTACTTTGTTTGATTGGGCTTTCCCAACTCAAAATGTCTGCGTCCGTCCCTGCCTGAAATTGCATGCATGATGCATGGTATGTTTAGTAGACGACACTACATAATTCATAAGATTTTGGCTTCATTCTCTTAATACTATCTAGTATAGTCGAGCCCAATATACGTAACAAATTAACATGCAAGAGTTACACAAATACGTATCTGATGCAAAAACGAAGAGGCAAATGAGAATGTGATGGGTGGTGGAGGAGGAAGCCATATATCTTAATTTCTCTAAGGCAAAAAATAAAGACAAGTGAATTCTGTGTTTTGAATGTGTGTGTATATATAGTAATGGAGCTAGACATTCTCAAATTAATGTTTTTTATAAAGTTATACTCCCATTATTCTTCTCATTCCCCATTTTGAATAACAAATAGTCTTACTTTCGATAATTTTTAAATCAAATTGAGAAACCACGTGCATCTGCTGATAAAGTAAGATTAGTAAAATATATTGTTTTATGGACCCACGTGAAACACTGTACTTTAACATTTCTCTTGAATGCCAACACGCCTAACATAAAGTGCTGGTATATTTATTGTTAAAGTGACCCACCTCGTGTGAGAGGGATTTGAACAGATCGGTTGCGCCGATCTGTTCAAATGGCTTTATCCATATTTTTATTTTACTAAAGTTGAAAAGTATGCAAAACAGAAAGATGGGAACATATATGCCCTCAGCATTTTTAGGCCCTAACAACTAATTATTATGAAGTCCTATAATTTCATTTTTCACACGTATAGCAGTATTTAAGTAAAAAGTATATCTATATTTTAATGAAAATTTTGTACATTCTAAAAGATACAATTGCAAAATAAATTATCACTAACAACCCGAGAGATTAGACTAACATCATATTTAACTCCTACTTGGTGGGAAATAAAAGCAATTTTTTAGTAGATTTGATAGAAGTTGATGAAATGTGTGTTTGAAAAGTTGTGAAATCCATAAATATATGGTTGAAATTAATTGTTTGACTTTGAGTTAGATTAAAATCTAGATTTTAATTGGTACCAAACTAGGGCTTAGTCTTCTTATGTTTTGAAATGCAAAATTAGTAGTCAAACAACTCAAATCAAAATTTGAAAATGTTGAGTTTTATACTATTACGAGCGATTCTTAATGAAAATCAGACACGGAGCGATTCTTAAGTCACAAAATCAAATATCAACAAGATTTTCTCATGTTATAGATGATAAAATAAGTCATATCCTAGTTGAATCTATAGTTTTAATATCAGTAATTTTAAGTCAATGGGTATGAAACACCAACTAACCTTATTCTATCTAAATTACCAAAATAGGCTATATTATTTTACAAAAGATCTACTAGTCAATATAAATCGTTTCCAAGCTAGAGTTTCCAACCAACTCCTTAAACTGTGAAGAAAATTCAACAAATTGTTTTGTCAAAATTTGTGGAGACATTAGAATTTTGAGGCCCTTGCCTAGGTGGCCTGGTCCTAGGGTTGGCCCTGCATATATATCTACAAATCGAAAATATTTAAATGTACTTGGGACTTACAGGCATCATAAACAAAGATATAATATTTAATAATCATATATCAGGTAGGAGCTCTCACTTAACGTGTTAGCTCAACTAGCCACCGCTGTTGTTCAACAATTAAGGAAGTTCAGATTATTGATTTCCTGATCCTTCTTTGCCATCCTCATATAACAACCCTCACCCGTTAGATGAAGCTACTGACCCGGCATTAAAGGCCTCACCTTCTTATGAGAGGCAATTTAGGTATCATTTCCAATATGGACATGCCATTTACAACCGTATGTTGGCGAAAGTTGACGTATGCAAAAGGCTCTTACGAGAGCAGAAGGTGCAAGAGAGGGGGCCGGAGATTGCTTGGGGGCAATTTAGACCATTTTTCTAAGATGATTCTTCAAACCTACATGGATTTTATGAAGAGTTATTCACGGCAACACCTTAGTCATAATTGTTGTAAAAATTAGTTGCAAATAGTTTTCAGAAAAATAAAGTGTAGAATGTTAGATGACTAATCCAACGATAAAAACTCTTGATAGCACGATTATTCTAACTAAAATAACTAAAATAAATATAATTATTCTAACTAAAAAATCCCAAGGTCAAATCATGGACTTCTAAACATTTGCATGTTTAATGTTGCTATGAATTCTAGATCACAATATAATGACGATAATGAAATAAACAAGAAGAAAATAAACACTAAGATTTATGTGAAAATCCAATACGGGAAAAAATCACGGGCAGAGGAGTTCTAGATGAAGAAGAAGTTATAAAATCTGGAAAAATCGAAATTAAAAGCACCACGGTGGTGCTTCAACAGGGCAAAATAACCAAACAGGGGCACTGGGCGTTCTGCCCTTCTTCTCTTTCTTTTTTCTTTGTTCTAAATTGTTTTCTTCATCTCAAAGTCATTTTCGAAGCCAAACTCCCAATCCTTGATGAAATTTGATCTTCATTAATTAGGACTCTCAAAACTCAAAGTCCTTAGACTTCTTCTATTCAACCAAACCCAAATTATATGGAATTTGGATCACACCACAATAAATCTCCACCCTGAAACAAATTCCATAACAAGGAATTCAATAAACATCTCCAAGTAAACACCGTTCCCCTTCTTCCAAATAAGCTCTAATGGGCTAAATTATTAACAAGCACCCACTAAGTTCAAGCAATGCTCAAACTTAGCAATGAGAAGCGATTTTGTTATCATATCTGCAGGATTATCCTTGGTATCAACCTTGCTCACTACAAAAATGATATCTCACATCAATGTGCTTAGTCCTCTCGTGAAACATTTGATCCTTAGTTAACAAAATTTCACTCTGACTATCACATAATACTGTAGACATATGCAAGTCTTCACTGATTTCACCAATCAATCATTTCAGCCACATAGTCTCCTTATATGCCTTTATAATGGCCATGTATTCTGCTTTTGTTGTAAACAAAGCTATTGTATTTTACAAAGTAGCTTTCCGGTGATAGCATAACCTCCAATGGTAAACACATACCCTGTAAGTGATATCTTCTTATCAAGATCCCCTGTATATTCTGAATCTACATACCCAATGACTCGATCTGAATTTCTACCAAAATACAAACAAACATTAGAAGAGCCCCTCAAGTATCTGAAGATCCACTACACTGCTTTCCAATGTTCCTTGCCAGGATTTGTCATGTATCTACTAACTGCATGTGCCAAATCAGCTCTTGTACAAACCATAGTATACATAAGCGAACCAGCTACATTAATATAAGGAACCCGAGATATGTAATCAATTCATCTGACTGATGACACAAGTTAGATGATAATTTGAAGTGAGCAGCCAAGGGATTACTGACAACCTTCGCATTCACCATATTGAATCTTTCAAACACTTTCTTAATGTACCCCTTCTGACTCAAATATAATCTGTCAACCTTTCTATCCCTCAAGATTTTCATTCCAAGAATCTTTTTTATTGCACCCAAATCCTTCATATCAAACTCCTTGCTGAGTTGAAACTTCACTTTTCTAACCTCTGCTTTATTTTTAGCTACTATGAGCACATCATCAACATATAATAACAAATATGTAGTCGATCCACCATCTTCCTTTCTGAAGTACACATAACTATCATAATTACATTTGAAGAAACCATGGATAGTCACGAATGAATCAAACCTCTTATAACATTGCTTCGATGACTACTTTGGTCCATACAAGGACTTCTTCAACAAACACACACAGTCTTCCTTCCCAGAGACTGTGAACCCCTCTAGTTGTTGCATGTAGATGCTCTCCTCAAGTTCTCCATGTAAGAATGCTGTCTTGATATCCATCTGCTCATGCTCTAAGTCATTCTTAGCCACCACTCCAAGTAAAGCTAAGATTCAACTATGCTTCACAACTGGTGAGAGCACACCTGTAAAGTCAACACCTGGAATCTGACTGTAGTCCTTTGCCATCAATCTAGCCTTGTATCTAGTATCTTCAATCTCGATGTGCTTTCCTTTCTTTTGAACACCCATTTGCAATGAACAACATTTTTACCTTTAGGTAATTTCACCAAGTCTCAAGTGTTACTTAATGACTCCATCTCCATTGCATAGTAATCGACCATCTGCTAGAATCATTGCAACTGACTACCTTTGAATATGTAGTAGGCTCCTCAGTGGAATTAATGTCTTCAGCCACACTCAATGCATAAGCTACCAAATCTGCTTTCCCACACTTCTGTGGAGGTCTAATATGTCTGTGAGGTCTATCCTTAGCTATAGAATACTGTGGTGTTGGTGGTGTCGGCAAAGTATGCAAGATATTACTGTCTGTCAACACCGAACTAGACTGATCTACAGTAGACTCTTTTACAATCTTTGATTGTTCCTCTGAACCAATTTCCAACTCCACCTGAGTTGAATGATTCTGCTCTCCAGTTTTATCAGTATCCCCAAGGTGAACTACAGACTATAGCAAATTCATCAAATACTACATCCCTACTAACAACTACCTTTCTTGTCTCAAGATACCACAATTTATACCATTTCCACACCTGATTAATACCTAAGAAACACTTTCTAGACCTAGGCTCAAACTTTCCATTATCCATATGAGCATCAGCAGGACACCTAAATATCTTCAAATCAGAATAACAAGAAAGTTTACCAAACCATACCTCTTCTGGTGTCTTTTTTGTCTTTTTATCAATGGCAGTTGAGGATGATCGATTAATCAGAAAACAAGCTGTAGTAATAGCTTCAACCCAAAAAGTCTTAGGCAATCTAGAATTTGAAAGTACACAACGAACCTCCATCAATGTTCTATTCATCCGTTCTGCCACACCATTCTGTTGAGGAGTTCCAGGCACTGTCAAGTGTCTCAAGATGCCTTCAGCCCTGCAAAAGCTATTGAATTCATCTAAACAAAACTCCAACCCATTATCTATTCGTAGACGTTTTACCTGCTTTTTGGTCTACTTTTCTACCAATGTTTTCCACTCCTCGAAGGTCCCAAACACATCATTCTTTCGCTTCAAGAAGAATACCCAAACTTTTCTGGAGAAATTATCAATAACTGTCAACAAGTAATAATGGCCTCATTTTGATGATACCCTGACCAATCCCCAAAGATTTGAATGGATATATTCAAGTGTTCCCTTCGTGTTGTGTCTTTCTTTCATAAATCTGACTCTATTCTGTTTCCCAAATACACAATGCTCACAAAAATTATTTTGCTGGTCTTTTGCCCATCAAGAAATCCCCCTATACTCAACTTCGTCATGCCATTCTCACTTATATGCTCGAGCTGCGTATACCAAAGTTTTGTAATTTCATCATCTGTTAAAGAAGAAGTAGAAAATATTGCATCCCCAATTACTGTAGAAGCATGCAAAATGTACAACTGTGTAGAGCTTTTATTTTCCTTCATGACAACAAGAGTACCCCGGCTCACTTTTAAAATTCTACCTTCACCTGTATATCTATAACTTTTTGAGTCAAGTGTACTCAAAGATATAAGATTCCGCTTTAGTTCTGGAACATGCCTTACATCTGTAAGTGTTCTAATAGCCCCATTGAACAATCTGATTCTGATTCTACCAACTCCGACAATTTTGCATGGCGAGTTGTTTCCCATAATTATTGCACATCTCGAAACTCCTTCACATGTTGAAAACTAGTCCCTATTGGGACACATGAAAAATATAAGTTGAGTCAAGAACCCATTCCTTACAAGGTTTGGAATCCATGTCAGAAATCACAAGAAGCTCTCCTTCACCAACATCAGTCTCCGCTGTGTTAACAGGTTGCTTACCTTTTTCAGTAGTACCAGCAGCTTTATTTCTGTTTTTCAAGCCATAGCAATCAGCTCTAATATGCCCCTTATTCCTACAATAGTTACATGTCTTCTCAGGATGTCTAGATTTCGATCTGCCCTTCATACTTCTGCTAAGATTCCTATCTTGTTTTCTCCCATGCACAACCAAGCCTTCAATATGATTCCCATATCCTCCACCACGATGCTTCATCTTCTCCTTAGATAGTAAAGTATCATAGATCTCTTCCACGGTGAGCGTATCCCGACTATAGAAAATAGTATCTCTAAAAGTCACATATGATGGTGGCAAAGAACACAACAACATCAACGCTAAATCCTCCCATTCATACTTAACTTTCAATGTCTCCAAATCGGCCACAATTTCTTTAAACATAGTTAATAGATCATCCAATGATGCACCTTCAGACATTCGGTAAGGATACAAGTGTTGTTTCAAGTGTAGCTTGCTGGTTAAGCTTTTTATCATACAAAGTTGCTCCAACTTCAACCACAACGTAGCGGCACTTTTCTCATTTAGAATTTCCTGAAGAATTTGATTTCAAAGATGTAGATGAATTTAAGATTTGACTTTTCGATTCCTACGCTGCTTTTCATTCTGCGTCTAAGTAGCAGTGCCTCTTATGAAAGCCAAGCAATGCTTCCTCTAAATCAATCTGCGCTAGAACCGCTCGCATATTCACTTGCCATAAGGTAAATCTCGTGTTTCTATTCAACA
>CAIGRT010095230.1:0-10378 GCA_903798405.1 Fraxinus platypoda | reverse complement strand
GACAATGAGAATCTGTACCAAACAGGCTCTTGGTCTAGAACCAAGACCCAACCCAAACCCATCGGTTCTCGATTCGGGTACCCGTTGGGGTATTTAATTTATGAAGAACAGTTCGATTCGGTCCGATTCGGGTTCGGTTCGGTCCGGTTCGGGACTTTTGGACACCCCTAACACCACCCACCCACAAAAAATAAAAAAAAACCTCCGATCAAATAAATTATCAGAAGTTTTCTACTTCAAACTCGAGAACAGGATATATTGACCAAACTAATCGATCACAGCGACTTGTACTTCCACATTTTTGTGCCTCGCCATTAGCATTACCACAATCCAAAAACTTGATCAAGATCGCTAAGCAAATTTGCTCGCCAGTTCGCTTTATGAGTGAATCTAAGTGGTTCCTTGGCAGTTTGGTATGTGATTCTTCCTCGTCCGAATGAAGAAAAAGATGATTCAGAATCTAAACAAGGCCAAATCAAGATGTGAAAAAGCAACAGGTGAAGGAAAAATAAAACACCACTGCAAAAGGGAATTTCACTTTTCTGCCGGAGGTTTTGCTCACAGATTTTCTTGAAATGTGTATTTTTGTTAAATAAAAATAAATGCATTACCCTGGGAACGTTATTTATAGAATTACAACCAGCAAATGAAGGTCGACAATTGATTAACAAAAGCAAATAATATCGGCCATTAATCACAAGCCCAAAAAGAAACGAACAATAATTTTCCGGGGAGAAATAAGTCTTCTCATTGCAGGACTCGAATGCTAGTCTCCAGGAAAGTGGAAATATTTATAGCAGAGATCGCAAATTTTATGGAAGGTGATAGCGCCAATCGGGAAATTAGCTGCCATCCAAGGAATAAGGATATACCAGAGAACTGAAAATAAGAAAGTAGGGAGGGAAAATATGAATGAGATAAAAAGTAAACAAGAACCAGATAAAAAGTAAACAATACATGGTTCCACTCAGAGTTCTCTGAACATCAAATTCGAAGAAACACGCTACAATGCTAGAATGAAACCAAAAATTTGCTTAGGAATAACTTTAAACAGAAACGAAAACAAATGGGAAAGGAAACAAACTAGAATAACATATTTAACCATCTACCATCTTATATATATTTCTTTCAGCTTAGAATCCAAGGAAAAAATTCGGGGAAAAAAAAAATTGACTAGGTAGAAGCTGCTGCAGGCACTAGTTCACAAGGCACATACATGGACAATGATCTTGACATATAGGCTCTAAATAGTGAACATACAAAAATCTGGTGTTCTCTCTCTACCATACACCTGTGATGTCTTTGGTTTCCACATCCAAACATCATGCATCTTTTTCCTGTAGATCGAAACAAGATGAGTCAAGTATGAGATTAGTTTGCAGATAATGAAGAATATTTGTATTAACAATAGATCTAAAATTGAAGCACAATTAGTCCATGTTTGGTACACAATATTGATCAGGACTAGACAATAATAAAAAAAAAAAATTTAGCTACATTTTCTTCCTTAATTTTGTCGAGTGCTATCCAATCCTCCCTAACCACCTAAACTTCCTTTATCACCATTCCAATTTCCAGGTACTTGATAGTTAATTACTTAAATAAAATAGATTTCGACTTCAAACCAATTCCCTGAGAACATCGGTACCTCACCACATTCGACATTAATTTTCTTTACTTATATGGTCCATAATAAATTACAGAGAATTTAGAATTCCATTTTCATGTACTTCATAGTTAATTACTTAAATAAAATAGATTTCGACTTCAAACCAATTCCCTGAGAACATCAGTACCTCACCACATTCGACATTAATATTCTTTACTTCTATTGTCCATAATAAATTACAGAGAATTTAGAGATCCAGCTTATTATAATGTATGCAAAGTTCTTTAGATTCATTATAAAGACCAAACAAATCACAGTACTTGATTTTAACAGTAAAACAGCCAGACTAAAAATGGTCTTCATTCAAACGAGCATATTATTATATGGAAGTTCAAAAGAATTTTTTGATCAATAGAATAAAATCTTAATTTCAGTATCTTCCTGTGCTTTTAATAATTAGAAAGTTAACTGCATACTTGATATAAAAACCAAAGGCTTGTTTGTCAAAGATTCTTCTAAAATCATTTTTCCCCCAAAATCATACTCAACCACACATTCTATGGGACCCACAACTTTTCCCCACTTTTTAACCACACAATTCTCCAAATAAATCATTTTCTCCTTGAAAAAATCTTGCTAAACAAGCTTCAAGTTTCTAAGGTATGAAGATTGAGCATAGAAAAGCTTATAAGAAAATTAGCCAACATTATCTCCTAATTTGGCAGGCACCATACAACGAAACCTCTACCCACCCACTACCCAAAATAAATAAAATGAAAAGAGAAAGAAATCAAATATGCGGTTGAGAGAAAAATCTGCCTTTAAAACCAATCCAATAGATGTGGCAAAATCTATTCAAACTAACATAATAGACAACAGGTGAATGAACTAGAATACTCAGTACCTGTTTGGCCCCAATTTTTGCAAAACTCATTTTCAACCTCACATTTTATGGACCCACAACTTTTATCAACTTTCCAACCACACATTTTATCAACTTTTATCAAAATCTATTAAGAATCTGATTTTTAACCAAACCAGACCAGCATAAATATAATCTGATAGGTTTTAGACGTACAAAAAATAATTGATCTCAAGAAAGATAGAGGCTATTTGAGCCCCATTATTTCCTAAAAATGAATTTCGAAATAGCAGATTGATGGAGAATGTGTGGTTAAAAAATAAGAAAAAGTTTTGGGTTTGCGTGTAATATTATTTTATTGAAGGATGTGTGGTTGAAAAGAAGAAAGAGAAATATATCTTAGAAATAATGGAGATCAAACAAGGGCGTATTGGACACACAAATCTCGAGTTCATTGCACTATAGGAACATAAAATGTGTAAATTCCAAAATCAATTACCATGCATGGTACTTACCAGTTCGATATCCCCGACCAGTCCCAAGTTGCAAAAAGAATCTTCTGCTGCACAGTTAGCATGGACTATAAGACCCACATCAGCACTGTCACAGGCATTTCCTGTTCTCCCTCGTGAGGATTGGTTAGTAAAATAAACAGCTCCTTTGAACATCCAATCGCCCATTTCTTGACAGTAGAAGTCTTCAAACAACTCACCACACAGAATACATGCACATTGACTTTCATCTGCAGGAACCAATGGTTCACTGTTTTCAGATCCCAATAGATCCGAGGTGCCATCAATGGGTTGAAGGGGAGCAATTCCTGCAACCCAATCGACTGAACTGGCATACCATCTCCTTGAAGTCTTACTCGAAGAATCCTGTCCAGGGGCCCTCAATGCATGCCATTCCATGTGTCTGTCAAATCGTTCTTGAAGCTTGAGTCTCAGACCACATATGCTGCACTGATGAGGAAGGTCATCAAGAAGTTCATTGACCACAGCTGGATGCAATTCCCGAACTACATCAGGCCTAAACTCAAAACCAATGAGATTTTTTATCTTCGTTGTCATGGACTGAGGCAAGCCGTCAATCTTAGCATCAAGCCTGTGCGAAGATAGCTCATCTGCTGTAGATGAAAGAGGTTTATCTATGGTAACAGGACCAGAAGAATCTGCAGTTGTACTACTGCTTGCAACCCCAGTATCCAGGTCTGAAGGTTGAGTTTGAATGCTGGATGGAGTTAAAGATGGTGAATCTTTCTTCGATGCAGATATCAAGCCTCTTGCAACCAAAGAGCTCAAAAGACTAGAAACTGGATTAGAGGCAGGATTTACTGCACTTGATGTCTGTTCTGAGCTACTACCTGCTAAAGATGAGGGCGGGGGACCAGGTGGCAGTGGTGGTCGCTGTACCTTTCCCTGAGAAAATGTGTGGTCGAATGTGCTTCCATGTAATGGAGGCAAGGATGTTAAGTTGGTAGGAGGAGGTCCACTTGGAAGAGGTGGTTGTGCAATTACCTGAGGTGACACACCCGCAGCACCTTGAAAACTTGATATAGGTAATTTATGCACACCTGAACTTATTTCACTCTTCATTACAGCAGCCAACAAAGTGCTGGTATTTGATTGTCCTGGTAAGCCAGCAGAAAGAGGATTTGGTTGGTGTGGTGATAACTTCCCTGCGGTAGAGCAGTTCTCGATACTTGAATTTTGTGGCAGCGACTGTTTCTGAGCTTCCCCAGAAGAGAGTTCAAGCTTTTTCTGTTGACTAGATGAAGCATGGTTCCTCGGCTGAGGGGACATTACAGTAGACAATGTCTGTAAACTTTGGTGCTGCAATCTCTGTGAACTAGTTAGACGGACATCCTGTGATGGCATAGACACAGACTCCTGAGAAAACTGGTTACGTGACCCTATATTTCTTTGTCCTGAAATTTGAGGCCTTCTTGGATCTACAAGACGCGGGGTGGAGTTTTGTTCTTGATCAGAAAAATTCTGCGGTAGTTGATTCGGATTGTGGCCTGAAAGTGAAGGTGGAGGAGGTCGCTGATGCATAGGTGATTGGGATCCAGCCACCAGATTCTGTCGTGTTATTGATAGTGTGGACCCCGACATAGCATTTGTTGAAAAGCTAAAGTTCGGCGCCCCACTAAGGCCTGGGCCCCTCTGTGATTGAAAAGAAGTCCCATCCACTGACTTTGCAGAACTTGAAAATGAGGGATGATATCCCTCACCTGATGTATTCCTAATTGGGCCTGAAAGCCTCCTTTCTAGTGGATGCATCTCCTCTGTCAATGATGACGACATTCGAGACCCAGGAACCACCTGGCCTGGATTTTTAGTTAGAGAATCAGTGAGAGCTTCATCATCAACCCTTGACCCAAAGAAATGTACACTTTGTGGCCTTTGGCTATGGGTCTCAAAGTCCTGCACAATAAATATCAAAAATAAATTTGATCAAATGGCTGACACACTGATGTGGTCCAGGAATATGACTACAACAATAAAAAACAACAAATTAAGCCTTGTTCAATAAATTTAATGTCGGATACATGAATCCTTTCGCCCCTTCATTTGGTTCATTGCTACAACTACTACTACTGGAAGATCCAAAACAACTAGATCAAACAATGTTACTTTAGGTCTACCCCGCCCACAATATAATAGTAGAAATAATCCCTAACCTAATTTAAACCAGGCAACCAGCTGATATTTCGGGGTTTAACAATCCATTGAACCTTGATAAAACTTACCAATCTTTCGAATTCATCAGGTATCCACAGATCTTTATCTGAGATATCAACAGCACCACTGTCAGTAGGTCTTGAGTTTATATCATCCCACGTATACTCCTCTTCCTCGGAGTTCTTCCAGCTCCTACTCATCCCACTGCTGCTTTTATTCGCAAAGTTGTTCTTTAGTTCTAGATGTGAGTTAGAGTTTGTAGATTCATGGGCCAGATAGCTTTGAAATCCATGCTTCATATCAAAACCATTCTGTTGATCTAATATTTTCTCTGTTACATTGCTACCAGATTCATACAGTGGCTTGCCAAATCCATGTTTAAGTTTTTCACTCCCTCTTCCAATCCCCAAGCCTGAATGCTTCGATGAATCAGAACCATAGTCAGAATCTCCATGTGTTAAATTTTTGGCAGAAGCAGGTTCATTTACTTGATCTTTATGAGGGCGCTGGATGTTCTGCAAGTTTAGAGTAATTTAGAACACAGATTGTGAAATATAACGAGTAAAGCATTTTAATACTATATTTTTCCACATGCACCTTAGCATATGGATCAGTCCATGTTCTTCCTGAACTAATATAGGTTCTCTCTGGTCCTTCAACATCATCAGGTAAGTTCATCAGGGTTTTACTAATGTCGCCGGAATCTCCTTTCACCTTCATCACGTTAAGACGACACAAATGTAAGAACAAAATAAGATGCACACAGATTGTTTCTTTAGAAGGATAGAGCATTAAAATATCACAGAGACCACATGAACCCCACCCCCTTCGAAGATAAAAATTTAAGAGAAAAGGGAACAATCACCTGAATGAAACAACAAAAATAAATAAATAAAATAAAAACTCTTGAGAAAATAAAAAGTTTACTCAAAGGATCCACAACAAAAACATTGTAAATTGTGTTGTCACTGAAAAGTTTAAGCATGGTAATCCATACATCAATCAAGTAGAATAGCGTGGGTATCTGGCAATGCAAGTATATGAAACAGTTTAAAGGAGAACCAGCTCCCTCTTCTATTTAGGATCCACTTTCTAAATTCAATCATTGATGGAGATGATCTACGATTCACAAAACTGTTATCCATTCAACTGCCGGAGTAGGAATGCTATTTCATCACTGAGGTCAGACAAGAGAACTGAACTGTCCCATTGAACAAGAAATCTGTTTAAAAGTGCGACTTAGTAAAATTCTCCAATCTTAATTACTATGGAAGGTCCCAACAAATCTGGTTTCATGGCCATACTAACAAACATGATAATCCTACAATTTGTCATCACCTCTCTCCGTTCGCTTAAAAGCCTTAGCCATTAGGAATCTAGATCCAACCATATGCTGTATTCAGGGACAAAACATATTCTTTCCAGGAATTGATATTTGGAGCACTGATATCTCCAGCAAGTGCACATCACATGGTTCAAAGCAATTTGGCAGAAACTTGGGGTAAATTGTAAAAAAGCTAATCAAATGTTACAATAATACCAACAAAATTTCTCTAGGTGTGAGATGAAGAAATAGAAGAAAAATGAACAGCGCTCAACAGAGCCAAGAATATTTATTGTGATAAAAATGATGATGATGAGCTGCTTACCCTGGTTGACTGCTCAATACGCTGCCTTGCCTCTAAATACTTTGGATTTACATGAATACTGTGTGGAGGACGTTGGGCCTGTGAATTTGGCTTAGACATTATTGTTCCTGAAGATGAACCGTTGACAGCAGTAGCAATTCCAAGCTCTTTTTCAATTATCTGCAGTGGCTGGGGAGGGAAGACTCCCTTCCACGTGCCAAAAAGATGCCTCATACCAGGATGTATCGAAGGATCCACCTGTCTATATGCCTTGCAGAAAACCTGAAAAATGTACCCAAAACAGATTATTATAGGATAAATCAATTGAAATTATAAGTTTGATTCTCCTAACTCGAAACTTTTCCCTCCTCAAGAATGAGGGGAAAATTATGAGTGGATCAAGATAAGGAAGGTGAAACACAACCTTTATTTGCATTCGCCATTCTTTAACAATAAAAACTGGAATAATAAGACAAAATATATAGGCCTGTTTGGAATAGCTTCTGCTTCTACTTTTGGTAGTAGAGCTTCTTAAGGAAATCACCTTGGCAAGCTTTAAAATCACTTCTAATAAGACAGAGCAGTTCCAAAAATTATCGTAACACGCCCAAAAGCCATGTCAAACAGGCCCATAACAGAGGTGCAAATGGAGTGATGATTATATCTACAAGTAGAAGACATGAATAAGTAACATGAGAAAGAGCAAATTATTAAAACCTGACCTCAGGTAATCTTGAAGCAAAGTGTTTAATATAATCCCTCCCTATATTCTTCACAATACTGTCTAATAGATAAAGAGATGGTAGCTTTTGCTCGCAAGGAACCTGTAAACAAATATCTAGGGTCAGATAAATATGGATAAAAAGAGTTTTGAAAACATTACGTACCAGTGAAAGAAATAATAGGCTACATAAAGCAGGGGGAAAAAACAACAACAACAACAACTCCACCACCAGATTCCAATCTTTAAGATTGGATAACTAAACAATTCAAAATGAAGGAAGCAAAATAATAACCCACATAAAAGTTTTTGTGGATCTTATTAACGATGAAAGAAACATAGGCTCTCTCTGTCAATAGATATAAAAATCAAATGCTTAAAATTTTGGCTAATACAAATTTCCGTACCAGGAAATTGCTCGAGTTTGTATAATATTGGATTACATTATTAATTTCTGTTACATAAGTAAACATTTGAGTAATCAACTGAAACGTTCTTCAGTAAAAACATGCATAACAAGTATGTACCGCCAACATTGCAATAATGGGCACTCTCTTCAAGAAACCACTAGAATGAATTAGAAACAACTCTTCACCGTGTATACAAGTGCTGACCACGTTTTTTAGCGATTAGATGAATGAGAGGAAAGAATAATACAGAAGTTACATAGAAAAATCACTGAAAAGTTTACAGGAGGAAATTTTATATCTTACGAAGCCCAAAATAGACATTTAATTTACTCTTCTCTGATGAAAATACAGCATAACTCAGAACTTCAGCTTCGAACATACAGCCCAAGCATTGATTTTAAATAATAAAAGTGCTCAACTATGGCGATAAAGTAATTACAAATATAAAAGACAAGTCCCATACAACTCAATGTGCTCAGAGAAGCACATAATATCAATTCATTTTAGCAATGTAGGGAAAAGACCCTCCAAAAAATAGAAAATGTTGCAAACCATCACAGATCATTTGTCCAAAATATAAACTCACACCAGCCATTACAAGTCAAACAGAAAAAAGACAGCTGTTTTGAGCAACCATAATAAATGGTGCATCCAAGCAATGGATAATTAATGGCATTACATTGGCGATAAAAGGTAATATCAATGATAATAAATTGAAAGCGGATTTCCAACTTCCCACATAATTACCATTCGCAAATGATCGAGCAATTTTTTATTTGATTCTTGAGCTTTTGTGATCGAAATGGCATTCTTTCAAATAGAATAATCCTCAGGTACACATTAATATGTAGGATTTAAAAGAGTTTCAATGAAAAATAACAACTTGCTGAAAAACTTACACCCAAAGCTTCTTCCGTTAACTATGGAAATCCCAATTTCCGCAGCCCATTCTTACATATGTTTTCCAATTTTCAATACAATTGGAGTAACATAAAGCACTATTTACTACTAGTAGCGTGTTAAAAAACTTGAATCACCTCGAGAATATTCGTGCAGACAGTGTCCGCAATTGCCTTGGCTGCGTGCACATTTTCACCGGCAATAATAGTCAAGTTCGTAATTATGGGCTTCGAGTTAAAAGTCAGCTCAGCTAAGGCAGTCTTGTACTGGGTCACCAGCTCCTGATGTAGCTGCGAGCTCTGTTGGTGTTGGTAGGGACCACGGATAGATTCGCTGCTTTCCGAGTCTCGGTCCCTCTGGAATCTTGAGCCGCCTTCACCCCCAGAGTTCGAAGACACCGGCCTTTGAATAAATCCGCCGCCAAGGCTGGTTCTGCCACGTCCATTGGAGCTGCGATCGGGTGCGGCAGGGCCATCATTGAGCCTGGGTTTCTTCAATCCCGGTTCTTTAGAAAGAGATCTGTCGAATGGTCTGCGTGTACTCTCCATATCCTTTACAAATCACAAAAACCCTAACCTTAATTTCTCATTATACATCACTAACAGATACTATTACATACTCCACGTCAAATTCAATTCAAACGAAACAAAAATCTATCATTCTACCTCAAAAACAAGACTCGGCCTGATATGAAAATTACAAAAACAGAACAAGGAAAACTCTAATTAAAACTTTTACAATCGAAATCTCTATGTACATACAACTAATCTCGAACGGTCCGAGTGAACTGATACAAAAACTGAAATTTCTCGAAGTTTTAGATACAATTTGCCGATTTGAATTCTTGAGAGAGAGACTTGGAAAGGGTAGGGTTAGGGATTGATGATAGGGGAGTGTGGACGAGCGCCTCTTGAACGTGTTGAATTGTTGCTATAAAGACAGTGAATGGAAAGGGAAAACTGTGAAGGTCCAAATATAGGAAAGTAGGGGATGACGAATATTGAGATTTGCGAGAGAGAAGGGCCAGACAATGGGCTTTATTGATACAGATAGTAAGATTTTGGGCTGAGTTGGGCTTTTCATTAAGTTCTGTTTGAACTCCATTTTATTCAAAGTGGAAATTACACAATTTCCTACTTTTCAAGATGTATATTCTAAAATCAGATTTGAAATTTTATTTTTCCAAAGTCAAATATTTTTTAATACATACAACATAAATATATATGTATATTTATATGTATATAAATTATATTTTAAAAACTATATTTGATAATTTGTAACAGATTTCCCCCGTAATTTAAATGTGATAAAGTTGGAAAACTACTTAACTTCCATATATTTCGAAACCTCAACACACTCCTCTTCTTCACATACCCACGAGGCCACGACCGAAGAGGTTATTCGTCCTTGCCGTTTCTTCTCCGATGAAATCGCCACTACCGGTCATCACGTAAAGCGTCATCACACCATAAAATCACGATCACTACTACATTCACGGTTTCGAAGCTATATATTCTACACTCAAAATCTATACCTCGTAAACTCAAACTCAAATGGCTCGTTC
>CAIGRT010095228.1:0-13857 GCA_903798405.1 Fraxinus platypoda | reverse complement strand
CTTGAATGTGCAGTTCTACCACCTGATAATAATGAAGCAGAGACTCCAGAAGAAGCTGTAGTTAGAGCAATTATATTTCTTGATCTTACAGTTGTTAACAAAGCTTTATACAAATATGTTTTGCCAGTTCCACCAGGTCCATCAACAAAAAACATACCACTTTTATTATTCATAACATGGTGTTAAATTGTATCATAAGTATATCGTTGTTCTTTGTTTAAAGTGTCTACGTCAAAATTGCTATTTTCATTATTACAAATTCTTATTTCTTCAGTAATCATAGTAGCTAATTTTTCATTTTCTTCTATGATAATTTTAAATGAAACCAATTCATAATCATTTATATTTTTGTTTAATGGTTCTAATATGGAATGAATACACTGTAATGTTTTTATTTCAGCGGTAATTAATAACATACCCCGTTTTATAAAATCTTGAAACATATAATATTTAAATTTGTCCCACAACAAATGTGGATTATTAGGACTACACAACATTAATATGGTAGCAAACAATCTACGTAATGAAAGAGGCAATTGATAAATAATTGATTCTGCTAAACATGCATCACAATTATCATCTTCTCTTAATAAACCATGTAAAAGAGATGCTTCCTGAAATGTAGATGACAATACACCATTTATTGTTCTTAAATTTTCAAAAGAAATTGGCCCTTTTATGTGATTTAACAAAAGACGTAAGTAATACCTTTCACCTTCAGATTGGTAGTGCTGTAACTATTCTTCCAACTACATTTTTTTTTGTTTTCTAACAGTCCATATTCGTTTGTTTGCATCCCATACAAAATAAGAAGGAAAATCTCTATACAAAAGAGTCCTAGCTTTTTCATCTGTAATATTTGTGCGAAAGAATTCAGTTAATATTGTTCTTTGTGTATAATCTCTTGTAATAATTGATTGTAAATTATCAGAATCTCTATACGTAATTGTTTGATGGTGTTCAAGATGCAAATGTAAAGAAACAACCGACGAATGTATCTCAGACAATACGAATTCGTAAATTCTCCACATCGCTTCAGGTGGAGAGATCCATCTCGCATTTTGATATCTTGAAATTTCATCAATAGTCACATTTGTATCATTGCCATTTACAGAAAATCTAATTCGATCATGTCCCTTATAAACATATTTATATAAATATTTTACGGCCTTAATAGTTGAGCATATTTCTACATTAATATGACAATCATATTTTGATGTTAAGTAAGGATTGTAAGGTACAACCCACCTAGTATTTAGTAAATGTCCTCTTACCTTAACTTCTTGACCATCATTGCGGCGTTTATATAATGGATATGAATTGTTGCCTAGCGAAGTTGTTGATGTATATTCTCTAGGGTATTTATTTCTACATATTTGGTTACTCTCCATACAAATATTTTTTGGATTTAATACTCCACAAGGACTGTGCATCATATGTCTAACGATAGTACAATATAAATGGGGGTAATGATTTGTGTCTGGAATTTCACAGCAAACAATTTTATCCACCAAAGGAACAGACGTAACTTTAGATCCAGATTTAAAAATTAACAAAAAAATGAGCATGTGGAAGACCTCTATTTTGGAATTCAACAACGTATATATACGCAACAACAGGTCCTAGAACATGCCTTCTGAACAAATCATTCTTTAGTTCTTCTAATTTAACTCTAAATATTCTTGCAAACAAGTCAGGTCTATTTTGTTTTTCATCATTATATCTTAGTTCTTCTTTCATTTCAGGCCAATTAGGATTACAAGTCACTGTCAAGAATACATCTGGTTTACCATATCTTTGAACAAGTGTCATTGCATCTATATATCTATTTTTATTATCCCTAGGTCCTGCTGTAAATGACGATGGTAAAATAATCTTTCAACCAATTTTATGACCTCTAGTTTAACCTATTTCAACACTATCAACAATTCCTTGGTATAATTCTGCTCGTATTTGCTTTCGATTATTACGAAAATAATATAACCTAGCAGTTTCGATTTTTACGTACATATCAACAACATATTGCTGTAAAAGCCTACCAGCATGAAGCAAGATACAATTATCTGAGTCGCGTACTTGTAATTTATAGAAATAATACTCTCGACAAGATATACATGACCTTTTGCGTCCCTTCATGACTACATGACAGAAAAATATAAACAACAATCAAGCTCAATTTTGGGAAAAAAATAAACAACAAAAAATAATTGATATCATTAACATTGACTTTCTCTTTCAATTAATTCACTTGCAGAATTCATATTGTTCATATTTAAAAGATTCTCTTCTGTAGAAGAATGAAACATCTCTTTATTCAATCTAGGAATACCCTCATGTCATCCAGATTCACCGTAAGGAAGCAACGGGTATTGAAAAGGGTCATAACAACCAAAATAATATTGGACTTTGTGTGAAGTGCCAGAATGACCATAAATAGTTATATCACGATCTCTACTGTTCGTAGATGGATCTTCATCAACCTAAACAGCAGCTACTTGCGAAGCAGTTAGTGTGTTATAAACTCTTTAATCTAGACCAGGATTGCATTTTATTTTTATTTGACAATCGTGCAAATTGTCCAAAATACTTAAAGAGCGGAAAAACCTAGAATAATGATTAATTTTTAAGATATCGATCAACATTTGTAAAGGTAGTTCACAAAATTTTTCTGAAATGTTCAATCGATTATGCAATTCATTATAAGTGTCATAAAAGTATAATTGTAAATAAGTTGGATTATTAGGAGATGGTAACATTTTATGTAGTGGTAAACTTGTCCCTGAACTTGAAATGTATAAATTCATTTATTCATCTTACATAAATCCTTGTCATAATTGACACCAAATGATGTAAACGCAAAATGATTGTTATAAGTTCTTGCAATTTTTTTTGAAATGCAACGCTTCAGGTAAATTCGATGTAAATAATTGATGCAATTCATTGGGTACACGATGCATACACAATTTAAACTTCCCATCAGAACAACAAAATCCCTTACTTTCTCTTTGAAATTTTTTTGCACTACAATATATACAAATAGTAGGTTCAATAAGAACATAAGATTTAGTTGGAATATTATGCGAGTTAAATGTTGAAGTAAATTCATCATTTTTTATATCTTCATCAGTTACAAATTGCTCTTGTCTGATGTTAGATGTACAATCAAGCCGTTCTTTCAATGTAAATATTTCATTACCTGTTTGATCCTCTTCATTTTCGGAATCAAGAAACACACTGCTCGAAGCTAAATTTTCGCACCAGCAACTGTAAAAATTGATAAAAAAAAAAACTTGATTGTAAAAATAAAGGAATAAAAAGGAAGAACATATTCATTCAAAATAGCTCCTTCTTGTTACAATAAACTACAAAGCACAAATAATATATATCATAGTAATACATTCAATGGGCAAAAAATATAGTATTTAAACACGATACTTTATACATTTAGTTATCCGAATACAAAAGTATACATCAAGGAAAAAATTGATGCGAGTCACAAGGAAAAAAAATCTCCAATAATGTAATTACTAATAAGTTTTCTCTTCTCCTACACTACCTTCTAATTGAACAAGACGTTGAGATTTTATGTTTCGCGTTTGTAGATTGATATCCAATTCACCACTGCCCATCCGTACTTCTCTACGCCTCTTATTTTTCGTAAACATTGAAGCCTGAAAATCATAGGCAAAGAATTAATAAACATATACAGAACACGAAGAAAATGAATAAAAAAAGACAAAAAAAAAATATGAAAGCAACAGACTTTAAGTATTTGGGTTCGACCTCTCAAAAGAAGGGGAAAAGTGAAAAATAAATTGTAGATTGAAGACAAAATCTCATATTCAACATGAACAAAAATCAATAAACATATACACAACACCCTATACCTAAGCACCTCTTACAACATGACTTCACTTATTTTGGGTTCGACCTCTTCGAAGATCGAAAAAACAAAGTGCAAAATAAATTATACATTGAAGATGGATGTGCAAGTTAGACATCAATAAACACAAATAAGTTCAATATTGAAGTTCAAAGAAAATTTCATACACACAAATATTAATTAAGAGCTCCAAAAAAAGAAACTGTACACTGTATTAATTTTTACGAAGGAAACACGATAGAAATACTGCTATCAAAACTCACACTTTATTTTTATTTTGGATAGGATAGGGAGAAATTCGAGCAAAATAAAGGGAGAAATTCGAGCAAAATAAAGGACAGAATGTATAATCCAATAATTTTCAAAGTGAAATGCGATTGCCCACAAATCAGATCTCATCAATGAACTATATAGAAAATTGTAAATTCCCCAAACAAGATATTTCAGTGTAGAATGGCGTACAAGAACATGGCTACCAGCTGGAGAAAACTACAGAGGAAGCAAGGAAATCGCAAATTCACCAGGCTATTCAAAAGAATTTCTGCCCAACTAATGAAATGTGGGTGCGCAAGCAATCTCAGTTAATATATTCTGGTGAACGCAATATTAGTCCTAGCAACTACAACTATGAGTTTGCACTATTAAGAAATAGAAAAGCATGCTATGCAAGGCTTGTAGGTTATGAAATTGGAGAGAGAAAGAAATATAGCATACTTCAAATATGAAATAGATGTAGGAGAACAAAATAGCTGATGGCGTGACAAAGTACCACAAACATAGCCGTATTCATATCATAGATAGATCATGTACAAAAAAAGAGTATAATTTGTCTAATATAAAAATATAACATTCAGCATAAAGATTTATTTTAGGAGGCCACCCGTACACAGTCCTGCGAGGAAAAAATTCAAAGAGACATAAAGCATTTAATTACATATGAAATCTTTATATAGCATAGTGGTTGCACAATATTTTTAAATAATATGCCAACTTGCAGTCATAGTAACCCAAAAGAGAATAAACAAGAGTTACAGGTCTATCTAACAACAAATATATCTATAGACATTTTCCCAAAACAATACAGGGAAAAAGAGAACAAAATAGCCATAAAGATAGAAGGTAAAAAGTATTTACAGTACATCAATCCCGACATAACGTAATTAACAAAAGCTTTCTTCAAAGTTTGGCAATTTTGTTTCTTGATAAAGACAAAGTTACAACTAACGAAGTAATCATTGCTAAACATTAAACTTCAAGCTAAAGTGAAAGATATTACCACCACCTCTTGAGACGTAGACCCATCCATGACTTTTTGCATATCAGGCTCCGACTTTGGTGGAGCTAATGCACTGGTTGCATCATTTTCTTCCTCACAAAGCTACAACAGCCTATAAATCTCTAATGAAAATGGGCCCAGACTCCTTCCCTACATAATCATCAACACTGCATTTCATATTTCAATTCTTTTATCTGTGTGAGAATGTGTGCTTATGTCCATAAAAAAAATTCCAATTCAAACAATAACCACCACAAAATTATTTTGCAACACGTGGCAAAGAGTGAAATGCAGATACCCATATCCATTATCCATGAACATCATCTACCCCCAACCATAAGAAATTTGTAATGCCCCCATCAAGAAGAAATCGTCAGAAGAAAGACCAAATTCTAGATAATTTCAGAAAAGGATTAATATTAACACTATTTTTATTATTCCAAATTGACAACTTCCGAAAATAAAAGACTCACTTATTTTGGGTTCCACCTCTTCGAAGATCGAACAAAAAAGAAAAGGGCAGAATAGACTTAACAGTAAAAACCAAAAGCAATATATAGAAGAGGAAGGAATCGAACCCAGAGTCCAGTTGCGTCTGGAATTTGTTGCTACGATGGCGACGAAGGCTGTTGCTCTGGTGGTGACGAAGGCAGAGATTTGTTGATTGTCAAGAGAGAAGAGAGAGCGAGAGCAATTAGGGTTAAGGCAGAGAAAATAGGAAACCCATCGAACCCAGAGTCGAGTTGTGCCTGGAATTTGTTGCTACGGCGCGAAGGCTGAGATTGGTTGATTGTCGAGAGAGAGAAGAGAGAGTGAGAGCAATTAGGGTTAAGGCAGAAAAAATAGGAAACCAGTGTCGAGTTGCTTTTTTCTCATTTTTCCCCCCAGACGGCTCGCTCGTTTGCTCGGCTTCAATGGCTACACGGCCAGGGGAGGTCGGCTAGGCTTATGAACAATATTGGAAAAAGTGAGTCTTTTATTTATGTAGGATATATTGTTCATGTAATAAAAAACTCTTTTATTGTTTAATTTAATTAACTTACATATTTCAAACTTTGACAATAACAGAATTTATATAATTTGGCTATGTTTGGTACCAATTCTCATTTTCAACAGTAAATCAATTCTCATTTTCAACCACACATTCTTCAATAAAATAATATTTTCTATCACATCAATAATCTTATCTTCTTTTTCAACCACACATTTCTCATCATATCACTATTCAAAATCAATTCTTCCCCCAAAAAATCCCTACCAAACACACATATAAGTGAACTTTTTAAGCTTTGCCAAACGTCACTAGATTAATTTTTGTATCCCTCAAAAATGACACCCGAGTAACAAACAAAAGAAAAGAATGAGCCTGTGGGCTGCGTTCGTTCTTGGGTTTGTGGACTTGCAGATTACCCTTTACCACCCCACCCAGCCCCGCCTCGCCTCCCCCAATATTCCTCGGTCACCAACTACAATTTTTCAAGAAACATGTCTTTTTCTGGGCTGCTATAATTTGCTTCTTTGATTTATCAATCAATCATTTACCGGTACGCTCTTTCTTTATTCTATTATATGGGATTGTTTACGTTCAAATTTGATTGCAAAAGTTCATCTGTGTTTATATTTTTCCTGTTGAAAGTAAGATATTATTGTTTGATTTGTGAGTGTAAGAAACAAGAATCTAAAGAATCTTAACCCACTGGAATTGCATGTTTCTATGAATAAAGATCCTAAATTTTAAACACTTTCTTTAATTTCCGGAATTTGCGTCTTTATAGCTGTTCTGTTGCTTTTATTTCTGAGTAATTAGGCTTTCCAATCTGGAAGCTATTTTTCATGTCTCAAGTCTTTTGGACAGCCCACTTCAAATATAATTCTAATATTAGTAAAGCTAAGAACATGTTTGGCCTTGCTTTTAATTGTAGAAGACTATAAAGAAGCCATTTTTGGCATTTAAGTTTTGCCAGACATGATCTAAGGTTTTTGGGCTGCAGGTAGCATCTTTTTGGGAGAAAAAGGTTTGAGTGAGTAATTATACGGCTTCCAAAAATACATTATTGATTGTTGGAGGAAACGGATTGATGTCGCTGAGAATAAAGACGGTTGTAGATAAGTTTGTGCAGGAGCTGAAGGACGCCCTTGATGCTGACATACAGGACAGAATTATGAAGGAACGGGAGATGCAGAGTTACATTGAGGAGCGTGAACGCGAAGTTGCTGAGCGCGAAGCTGCCTGGAAGGCCGAACTCTCTCGCCGTGAGGTACCCTAGTTGCAGTTTTAGTAGTGAAATGGAAATATGATTTTGAGGATGTTAAGAACTGTGAACTGAAGTAGTTGTTATAAAACGATGAAAGAGTGTTCAAACTTAAATAAATTTTCCGTGTAAGAATTACAAAGAGAAAGATCCAATCTATAGGGATACAAATAACCATAAAATAGAAGAATTTTATACTAGCTACACAATTAAACTTACGAAATATGAAAATTCTCACAGTATCACTATAACGTGGAAATCTTTTTATTATCTTTAACGAAGGAAATGACTGGCCGTTTCTATTAATGTATAATTCGAAAATGTGTTGTAAATATTTTCGCAGAAGATTTCATGCTTGCTGGTTGTGAGTCATTGCCTGATGCTAAATATATTAAGCAACTTGCTTATTCTCACCTTTAAGACACTTTGAGTCATCCGTCTATGGCAAGGGAGCTTGTCCATACAGAAAATCAATTCTTCAGTCGAGGAGTTAATTGATATATTTTAATTCTTTACAGTGTGACAGTTTTTCGGCATTTGATGGGACACTGCTAGTGGTTTTCAGTTACTTTTTTTCAGAATTTTTTGCTTGCCTTTCTTTTTCTAGATCAACAGCTTAGGTAGCATTCTTCATACAACTGATATGATTTGTGTCTTATTTAAAAGACAGCCAAGATTGGCAAAATTTCTATTCAATTTCAAAAGTCTGCTCAAGTGGGACATTTATCTGTTCTAGACCTGCTATAATATTCTGTTTGAGTTGTGAAGAAAGTGCAGAGAGCCGCATTAAGAAGGGAAATATGTAGACATCACCTTATCTTTAAAGTCTTTAGTGGTATTTGTCTGTTGTGTATACTGGGACGGGTAGAAAAGTTTAACACATTGATGGCATGTTTGACACAGAGGCTTGGATAGTATTGAGGAACAACAAGTCTTATTTATTATAGTGTCTCATATTGCATACTAAACATGACGGTGTAGACTTGCACAGTTATCTTCCCTATTTTGTTGGTAGAACCTTCATTTTTTCTTGGTGCATTTGAGTGGAAAGGGGGAATGAAAAAGGAAAATTTTAAATGCTTATCAAAACAGATGGAAGAGCCTAATAGGCGAAATTGGAAAACTTGGTAATATTTTGGCTCATCTACGTAAAATTGACCATCAGCATACTTTTGAAGTTGTTCTAACAATTTCTAGACCTGAGCATGACATAAGAAGATGTTGAGAATGAGAGATCATCCTCTGGTGCAAATGATACTGATATGGTATCTCAACCTTGTTGAAAAGTAACATGTATCTGAATTTAGCAGCTTTTTTAAGCTTTAGTTGACTTTGTTTGATCGTACCTTTTGGAAATATGAAAAGCAGATCGGCCTTTCGCCTCCAAGTATGCTTGGGGTTTCTTCTTGTTGCTTATGATCACTCATTTAGTCTGGTGAAACATACATTTTATCCACACATTTTGTAGAATTCACAACTGCTATCTACTTATCATCCACACATTTAGTAGGACTCACAACTTATAAGCAATCCCAAGCATGCAATTGTGTAGGTGGTTGTCTGAAACTAACTGTTTAAGCTGTGTTTAATAATTTCATGTTTACTAATACATCTTTCCCTCATCGAACTTCCTGAGCCATGATTCTTCCATGTCTGTCTGCAATCCATCCAAGTCTTTTGGTTAGCGAATTTCTTCACCTTCCTTTTATAGCTCCTTTTCTCTTAGGGTGCTACTGTTGTAGCTCTCAACTAGGAGCATGTAGCTAAGCTTAGGAAAATTAAAAGAACTTGCTGAACAAAATGTCTCAAAAAAATTTTAACTTCCAAAAAAGCTCAAACATATTTTGAAAATGGTTACTTAAAAAGTAACTTTTAAGCTTAGCCAAACATACTCTAAAGTCTATTTCTATGCCTCAGCCACCTAATTCATCTTCCCACATTTGGGCTTACCCGTGACCATGTGTTTGTGAAAGGCTGTCAAAGAAATACATACATGCCTTCCTTAAAAGGGTTTTTGCCTCTGATGAAAATCAGTATGGCAAAATGAGAATGAACTCTTTACTGTTGTTTTATTGTCAATGGTGATTAAGAAAAAGAAAAGGAATGGAATTCTTCAAGTCCTTGTTTATGACTTGTAGGTTGCCGTTAACTATTTCTTACAAATTTTAAGTTTTGCTTTAAATATACCGTATCTGTTTTCCGTTCTCTTTATGATTTCTGAGCGTGATTGTGTTGTTACAGGGTGAGATTGCTAGACAAGAAGCAAGGCTAAAGATTGAAAGAGAAAATCTCGAGAAAGAGAAAAGTGTGCTTATGGGAACTGCGTCAAATCAAGATAATCAAGATGGAGCTCTTGAAATAACAGTAAGCGGCGAGAAGTATCGTTGCCTCAGGTTTGCAAAGGCAAAGAAATGAGGCACACAAATATTTATTTTTTATACTAGCTCTTTATGACATGTTTGGTAGGGATAAATGAATAGCATTGTACAGTATCGCGAGAGAAATGAGTTAAAGTTCATTATACTATCTTGTCATACTTACCAAACATGCACTTACTAGTTTAGAAGTCAATTGGATGCTTTTTAGTCTTGTGAATGCAAGCACCTGATAATTTAAACGCTGAGCTTGTTTCAAATTATTTAGCAATGAAATGTTGGTTTTTCTTGATCTACTGATGTAAATGATTGATTCCCTCCTTATTGGATCAAAATAGATGACCACGTCCGTTTATCTAACTACTTACCGATTGAAACCTTGATTTGCTATTCGGTAATTTGGTGGGGTCAATGACCCGGTCGAATTTAACAAAGAGGCTACGCAATCTACTGCCCAAAGTGTTAGAAGCAAGAATCATGCTATGTGTACATCATGGAGGGGGGCCCACACACAATAAAATATTCGTGGACCCCTCTCCATGTGAGAGGGGTGTATATCATTATGTACACCACAAAGTGTACAAGTAGATTAATCCTAGAAGCAATTTACAGAGTATTAAAATGTTACAATTTTTCTTGTACTTTGGTTTTTTTTTTTTTTTTCTAATTGATGTGACTTGTATTTTTTGTATTCTTCTTTAATTTTTTGTTAGTTGATATGAGAAATATAAGTTAGTTACTTTGTGTTCTTGATCATTTGATTAGGTAAGTAGTGGTTTAAATATTATTATATTATAGCGTACAAATAATTAATTCAATAAAACAAGAATGTGCTATAAGTTATATAGCATATTGTTATAAAATTATGGGAAAAGAGAATAAGAACAAGAGAATGGAGAAATAATCAAAACTCTTGCGTGTAACCTATTGAGCATTAAATCTGGCAACGTGGCGGGTTCGGCGGGTCGCGAGCCTACCCTGTTTTTTTTTTTTTTTTTNTGGCAATGGGGCGGGGTGGGGCGTGGGTCTGCCCCTTTATTATTATTATTATTAATTTCCAGTGAAAATACAAATTCAAAATTTTAAAATTCAACGCAAATAATGTTCAAACTAACTACATCAATATCCAAAGCAAGCATTCGAAACAAAAAATGTCCAAACCAAACAATGTCCAAAATTTTTTTTTTTTTTATTCTTCACGGGGCGGGTTCGGGGCGAGGCATCTCAGCCCCGCCAACCCGTTCGGGGCGAGTTTTTTTGCCCCCATTTGAGGCGGGAAAAATCGCCATTTCTAATTAAATCCTATATATTTAGGGTACGTTTGATTACAAGCATTTATATGAAAATATTATAATTTACATAAACTAACTAAATCAATTCAATCTAGAAAATACTATACTTATTCATTTTTTATTGATGGGTAGATGAGAGAGAGAGAGAGAGAGAGAGAGAGAGAGAGTTACCTAGAAAATAAAAATTCACTCCCTAAAGAAAATGTTTTCCTTATTTCTGAGAAAGATACGATCACGTGACCAAAAGTTGGAAAATATTTTTCTTGAAAAAATTATCAATCAAACACCCCAAAAGTAAGAATTGGGTGAAAATGACATTTTTCATGAAAAATAAAGTTAATCAAGCTCACTCTTATAGTTTAGAATTAGAGTTACAGAGTGGTTATTCAAAAATAATAATTGATTTACAATCCTTCTCGTCGATGACTATGTACAAAATAACTGCCTTGTTAAAAACATTACTTCAGAAAAAATCACCGAACTAAGGAAAAAAGAGTATACATAATCATAAGATAATTTGTAGTATTGAGATGCTACGTCATTAAAAGTTCAGTAAGATTATGTAAAATTGCCTGAAAGTACAATTACTCCTTTTAATGTTGATCACTGAAAATTTGTATCTTGAACCATCAATATTTTGTGCGCCAATGTCAACATTTCCGCAATTCCAGTCATATTTTCCACATTCTTTCTTACTACCTCTAAGTAGTATCATTTTTGCACAAGATATTATTCAATCACTAGTTGATTGTAGTCAGCACGATAGTTCAATTCAATTACATTGAAAATATATAAAATTGTTATTCTATTCAAGAGTTTCGTATATAATTTGTAACATAATCGAGAAAAATCATAGAGTTGTAATGGTAAATGTAGGTTATTGACATTTATGACTCTAAAATTTATAAAACACTCCACTAAATGTTCATTACCGAAAGAAAATTTCTCGTTAAAACCATCTTAAGGAAAAATCTTGTGAGAAAATTTTTGGTGAAGGAATATAATACATTATTCTTTTGAACACCGTATGAAAGTTGTCTCTTAAAAATTTTGCCAAAAAATTCACTAGGACAAAATCTCGATCAAGGAAAAAAGAGTACAAAACAAAGTTTATTTACTATTTTTTTATTGACTTCTCAAGTGTTGCAGTAAATAATATCTTTGTGAACTTCTCTAGCACATAAATCTTCATGATAGTCTCATGTTAATAGATAAAATGACTGATAATCTCTAGTGTGGATTAAATAATACCTACATCATCATATCTACCTAGTCTTAATCTTGAACTATGGTATTTCAGGACCAATAAGTATTAATTATTACATAGAGAATGAAAATGGTTCTCTTTTCACTTCAAGTGACAAATAACCATCGGGATCAAATGTGTATATCATTTTTCCATATGAAATGTTTTTAGAACTTTTTATATATAAGTTGCATGATGAACAAGAATATAACTGGATAAATACTCAATCTGCAAGTCTAAGTAAAAAATTATTTTTTTAAAGATCTTTTGTGTCATTTTTTTTATTTAAGTAATTAACTGCATTTGGAAAGCTCTTTAGTAGTTTCAGTAATATTGAAATCGTTAGTTTATATATCAATAATGACAAATACAAACATGGATTATTTTATAAAAATACATGGATATATATGGTCATTCTTGTACCTTTCTTTCCAACTAATTTACTAAGTCAACAATAATGCATAATTTCAAATTTTTAAAGTATCTTTGTACTTTGATCAAATAAGTTTCCTGAAAACTTAAAACAATATGTTTCGGTCATATTAAATCATTCAAGGATTTACGTAAATAATATTAATAGTCATGCCAAATGAAATGATTATGACCACTTTTAATAAGCCCCTGTTTGTTTCACATTATTTAAGAAAATGAAAATTTGTACCCTTTTTTTCAAACAAAGTGGGTCCCACCAACAAATAAACTAGTCAAATATGGCTACTATTCTACTGTACCAACGGTCCATTTTTTTCTACTAATGTGAAACAAACAGGGGCTAAATATACATTTAAGTTTCATGGAATGCAAGCTAATAAGGTATCAACTTGTGAATGCATTCACCACAATGGAACATATCCATTTGCAGAACTCTTTTTGAAAATCATTATGCTAATAGTAATGCATCTTACAATTTCAATTTCTCATTTCCTTTTTGCATAAGTACTACTTTACACTTATGTATTTGGGCTACATGTCCAAAAACTTTATATTTCTTTTAAGTTCAAGATTGCATATTTTATTTTGGCTAATCATTTCTTCGTCGATATTTCTCGACAATTTACTTTGATATCATCGATATTGTTCACATGAAGTGCTATATCATGTAAAAAAGTGTTGTCAACAACTTTCTTCTAATTTCGATTTCAGTTCTTGTCCCTTAATGATATAACTGAATGAAATATCTCAATTTTCAATATTTCAAATACCTGAACTTCTTTTCAGAGTTTTAAAATTAGTTATGTTTATATACTCTCCAAGAATATATATACATATTCAATAGGGCTGTCTTTACTATTTACTTTATTTTTCTTTTGGTAATTTTGAATCGAATGTTATCACTCTTCAGACATATCATTTATATAATGCTAACAATTTGTACTTTTGAGTAGGGCTGGGTAAAATGTCCGATCCGAACCAAATCGAGCGATTTTTTTTAAATGAAATACCCAAACGGGTATTCGAATCGAGAACCAAATGGGTTGGTTCGGTTCTCAGTTCTAGACCAAGAACCGAAGAACCAATTTTTTTTTTTATATT
>CAIGRT010095223.1:0-14853 GCA_903798405.1 Fraxinus platypoda | reverse complement strand
GGGGCCCAATTAGCCTACGTGGTGAACAGCTCAGGGGCCCAATACACTGGCGTAGGGTAACCTAGCTACACATAGGAGAACAGATTCAGGTGCCAACGACCCATCTTCCCTTATATAGAACACCTGGACCAACCTCGTTACATGCAAACCCCATTGCAAGAGCCAGCCCAGGACGAGGTGGTGACGAGATCTTGAATGGATCTCACACCATGTAAGTTGGAAAGACAACTCACTACCATTGCTGCCGTCGCCATCCTAACATACGCTATAAGTTCTAGCCACTGATTGCAAGGTAGGAGTAGACAACATGAGGCTTTTGAAGAAGAGGTCCTCCGAACAAATGTAAATGTACGTCGCCCCCACCACCAACGTAGGCGAGGTGGTACCACATCACGTATGGCTAGGGAAGTAGGGGTGATGGCTGCAATTATGAGAAATATGACCCAACAGAATGCCACCATACAACAACTACTCATGCAAATGCATCAACGGGCTAGGTACCAAGTACCTCAACAGGGAGTGTTGCCCCAAGAGGAAGAGGAGAATGACACGAAAGACTATCCCCAAATGCACATGAGGGAGATCAGCCCAACGGAGAGGGAGGTGGAGATGGACACCTCCACCAATTACGTTAATAGCGACCCGGGGATAACATACTACAGGAGGAAAATTCCACCCAGAATATGCTTAAGAACGTGAACCACAAAGATCTACCAATGTGTTCGATCAAATTGGACCATCAAGGCCTAGAAATAGGTCCCACCAGCCGCCTCCCTTACAAAGGGAGCCATAACGAAATCCAGGATATGAACCTCAGGGGATCCCCCTACTCCACCTAGAAATGGGCGAGAGAGAAGAGACGAGGCGAACTTGAGGAATCAAACGGAAGCATCGCGACCCCCTCGTTATCAAGTAGAGGAAGATGATTCCGACGGTTCATGCAGGTCCTTTGAGACGACGATTATGAAAGCCTACCCTTCTCCCAAGAGTTGAGGAGTGCCCCAATTCCCAACCATTTTGTGCCTCCCAAAATACCCAAATATGAGGGAAAGGGTGATCCGGTGAAGTACCTCAATAATTATAAGACCTACATGTCTCTACGAGGGGCATCGCCAACACTAAAATGTAGAGCCTTCCATCTCACATTAACTGGGGCCGCAGAAATTTGGTACAACCATATCCCAGCCAGCAGCATTAAGAGCTGGTCAGACCTCAAAAAGGCCTTTTTGAACCAATATCTGTCGAGCAAAGAGGGGGAAGCCCCCATCCAAAGGTTGCAAGACATGGCAGCAAGCTGGTGAAACTTTGAAAAGCTAGTTGGCCGGCTTCACGGACGAGATGACTTATTGTGAGCAGGTTGTAGATAGAGAGGCCCTCTCTGCTCTAAGAGGAGGTCTCAACATGAACACCCTATTTTGGAGGGACGTTCGAAACAAGAACCCCACCTCTTATAATGCCTTGGTGGAAATGATGAGAAGCGAGATTGTCAACGAGGAATTGATTGATCACTACAATCGAACTTCATTATGACTCCCACCACCTCAGAGGAAGCGGCGAGGGGGAGTATCACACTTGCTAGACTAGTAATGGACCCAAATGGAACATCTAATCGCCCCCACCTCAGGCTAAGCGTTGGCTACTGCCACATTAAATGCAGTGCCCTCTTTGGCATATGAAGAGGTCGTAGCTGAATCTCCAAGACAGTCAAATCAATACATGGAAAGAGGTAGAGGAAGAAATAGGGATCCCTACCACCGAACCAACAGCCACAACGTAGAGAACTGCCTGTCAAGGCCACACCATGAAGAACCAACAGGCCACAGTGTAGAGAGAAGAAATACCCATTAGGCACAAAGGAACGTGCCTCAGCCTAGGCACGAGAGGGACCCTAGGCGTGACGAGGCAAGGCGATATCGTAGAAATGAATCGCCTCGGCGGGAGCGCGAGGAGGGAAGAAATAGGCCAAGAGGCGAACAAAGACCCATAAGAGAACCTCCACCCAATGCAGATAAGATAATGTCCCCATACGGGAAATTGACACCATTATTGGTGGTCCACATGTAGGATGGGAGTCCAAAAATGTTCAGAGAAATTACGCAAGGGAAGCAAAGGATCCCCTGACAAACTACTTAATCAACAGTACCGCTCGCAGAGCTGGAAACATCCCACCAATAACCTTTTCACAAGAAGACGCATTGGGGTTCATTCTCCTTATTGTGACGCTTTGGTTGTACTATTTGTCGTGGCCAAGAATGGGCTCAAGCTCATGTTGGTAGACAATGGAAGTTCAGTTAATATTCTATTTGGAACCACCTTTGACAAAATGGTGGTAGACCATGAGCTCACCCCCATGACTGCCCCTTTATATGGTTTCACCGGCGACAACATCGTTCTTAGGGAGAGGATCACACTAGCGGTGGAAATGGGAGAACCACCACTCATGGCTCAACACTTCATGGAATTCCTCATTGTAGATCACCGATCTGCTTACCACGGAGTGTTGGGTCAGCCTGCGTTGAAAGAGCTTGGAGCGGTTACGTCCATACACCACCAGTGTATAAATTTTCCACTGAAAGAGGAATTGCTACAATACGAGGAGACCAAATGAGCTCGAGGAAATGCTACCTTAGCTCCCTGAGAAAATAAGAGCCCCCACAGTGTGAATTCCTGGTGGACGCTGAAATGGTTGATGCACCTGAAGAAGGTCCTACCCTTGAACAAGGTGGAGACATCAACATGATAGATGCCCCGGAAGAAAGGGTCATCAGTGTGGATTTAGACCCTAGGGTCACCGAATCAAATTCGCAAGCGACCTCAGTGGAGGAATTGGAATATTTCCCGACAGATCCAAATGACCCTACAAAGGTACTGCAAATAGGGAAAGAGCTTGACTTAGGAGAAAAGACGAGACTCAAAAGCTTCATGCTTAGTAACTTAGACATGTTCGCCTGGAAGCATGCAGATATGGTGGGCCCCTAAGGTTAGTTGCCACTACCATCTATCAAAAGTTTGCCCCCCACAGGCAAAAAAAGAGTGTCTTGAACCTGAAGAGATATGGGGCCTTGAAGGAAGAAGTGCAAAGGCTCATATCTAATGAGTTCATAGAGAGGCAGTATACCCAAAATGGATCTCAAACCCAGTCTTGGTAAAGAAACCCAATAGCAAATGGAGTGTTTGCATAGACTTTTCCAACCTCAACCAAGCATGCCCAAAGGACAATTTTTCGCTTTCAAAGATCGACTAGTTAGTCGACTCCACTATTGGTCACTAGCTCTTGAACTTCATGGATGTACTCGGGGTATAATCAAATCCCCAGGTATTCGGCTGATGGGGAGAACACTTCATTCATCACCGATAGAGGCCTTTATTGTTACATAATGATGCCTTTATGGTTTTAAAAATGCTTGGGCTACTTATCAACGTCTAGTTAACAATTGGACCTTATAGGCAAAACGATGGAAGTGTACGTTGACGATATGCTTGTAAAGAGCCTCAAGGTTGCGAACCACGTCCAACACCTGGAAGCTACCTTCAAAAAATTGAGGAAGTACTGAATGAAGTTGAACGCTTTGAAATGTGTTTTTGGTGTTGCTTCACGGAAATTCCTAGGTTATATGGTCAACTAGCGAGGCATTGAGGCCAACCCTGAAAAAATTAAGGGCCTGCTGGATATGAAATCCCCCAACAAGCCCAAGAAGGTACAATGCTTTACAGGTTGCTCAGCGGTGCTGAACCACTTAATTTCCATGGCAACTGATATATGTCTCCCGTTCTTTAAGGTTCTGAAGGGAGGAAGAAGGTTTCAATGGAACGAGGAGTACAAAGAGGCTATCCAAGAGCTGAATAAGCACTTGGGGCAAGCCCCCCTCCTTTCAAAGCCTAGGGACGGAGAAGCGCTGCTCCTATATTTGGCCGTAAGTGCTGAGGCAGCGAGTTCAGTACTTGTGAGGGAAGAAAATGGCAGGCAACTGCCTGTTTACTATGTAAGCAAGGCCCTGCTACTAGATGAATCACGTTATACGAATATGGAGAAAATTGCTTTATCCCTTATGAAAGCCTCTAGGATGCTGACCCTACTTTCAGGCCTACTACACATGTATTGATGAGTTTGTCCTTCAAGCAGGTGCTTCAAAAATTAGGTGCTTCAGGGAGGCTAATGAAATGGGCCATAGAGTTAAGCGAGTCGACATCTCGTATCAACAAAGAAGCTCGATGAAGGGGCAGACAGTAGCGGATTTCATAGCGAAATTCACTGAGGCAATAGACATTAATGTGGTAATGGAACTGGCAGACCTCCCAGCCTAGAAGTTGTTTGTTGATGGGTCTTCTGGAAAAAAAAGCTTTGGGGCTGGTATATTGTTGGAGAGCCTAGAAGGCCACAAGCTTAATTGTACAGTGAGTTTTGGTTTTAAGGCCTCCAACAACGCAGCTGAGTACGAGGAGCTTGTAGCAGGCCTCAGACTGTCCAAAGAAATGTAGGTCAAAAACCTAGCAGTTTGTAGTGATTCACCGCTAGTGGTAAGCCAGGTCAATGGCAGTTTTGCAGCCAAAGATAAAAGTATGGCAGCATACCTGAGGAAGGTTTTCGACATGCACCCCTGCTTTGAGAAATTTGAGCTGACCCAGATACCAAGAACGGAGAATCTGCATGCAGATGCCCTATCAAAATTGGCCAGCTGCAAGGATTCGAAGCTGCTTAAGCTTGTACCAGTTGAATACCTTTCTAAGCCTTCCACAACCAAAGTAGAAGAGGTAATGTGGATTGAGGAAACCCCACAATGGATGCAACCTATAATACCTTACCTTTTGATCACGCACTGCCTGAGAGTAAAGAAGAAGCCCACAAACTCCGACACAGAGCCGCCCACTGTGTTTTCCAGGATGAAATACTTTACAAAAGAGGCTTATAATCCCCACTCTTACGATGCACGGGAGGGGAAGAAGCCAATCCTACGAGAAATCCATGAAGGAATTAAGGCAGCCACACAGGGGTCCAGCACTGGCTCAAAAGTGCTAAGACAAGGATACTACTGGCCAACCTTAAAAGAGATAAGGTGCAATTCATGAGAAAGTACGATAAATGTTAGCGTTTCTCCTCCATTCAAAGACAATCATCGCAAGAATTGACTGTGGTATCCAGCCCTTGGCCATTTTCCAAGTGGGGGGTCAATTTGATAGGCCCTAAGTCAAAAGGGAAGGGAAGTGCTAGCAATGCAATTGTCTCCATTGATTACTTCACTAAGTGGGTCGAGGCCGAACCTTTGACAATCATCGCAAAAATAATTGACTGTGGTATCCAGCCCTTGGCCATTTCCCATACTACCTTTGTCGTAGTTAAAAAGAGTTGTTGAGATGATACTTGCATTAATCACAAAAGGTATGATCATGGCCTTACTGATAATACATTTTTAGATGTTCAACATTCTAAGGGTGGGGTTGTACCTTTACATCTAGCTCTCAATTAGGAAGGTCNCCAGCCCTTGGCCATTTCCCATACTACCTTTGTCGTAGTTAAAAAGAGTTGTTGAGATGATACTTGCATTAATCACAAAAGGTATGATCATGGCCTTACTGATAATACATTTTTAGATGTTCAACATTCTAAGGGTGGGGTTGTACCTTTACATCTAGCTCTCAATTAGGAAGGTCCCTGACCGAATTGGGAGATGTTCCCATACCGCATATCAGGCGATGTTAGGTCAGGGACCTTCCTAATTGAGAGCTAGATGGAAAGGTACAGCCCCACCCTTGGAATGTTGAACATCTAAAAATGTATTATCAGTAAGGCCATGACACCTTTTGTTATTAATGCAAGTATCATCTCAACAACTCTTTTTAACTACGACAAGCTCATACCATTGTGATCAACTACAATAGTTATGGCAAGTCCATAAGTTAATTTAACTCGCATTAATTATGACAAGCTCATAGTTCAAGTTGAAGTGTGGCGAGCCCACATTTAATCTAGTTAAAATAATTATAAAGAGCTCATATTATTTGTTCAAAATCAACTATGGCGAGCTCGTATGTTGTTAAATTAATTTAATTAATTATGGCAAGCTCATAGTTCAAGTTGAAGTGTGACGAGCCCACATTTAATCCAGTTAAGATAATTATGACGAGCTCATATTATTTGTTCAAAATCAACTATGGAGAGCTCATATATTATTAAGTTAATTTAATTAATTATAGCGAGCTTGTTCAAGTTGAAGTGTGGCGAGTCCGCATGTTAATCCAGTTAAAATAATTATGACGATCTCATATTATTTGTTCAAAATCAACTATGGGGAGCTTATGTTGTTAAGTTAATTTAATTAATTATGACGAGCTCATATATTGTTCAAGTTGAAGTGTGGCGAGCCCACATGTTAATCCAGTTAAAATAATTATGGCGAACTCATATTATTATGTTCAAAATCAACTATGGCGAGTCCATACGTTGTTCACTCACATCCAATGAAGAAAAACACTAGGATTATAACTATAACAAACATGAAGAGCCATGAAGGAAAAAATTATTTTATATATACGACCGAGTTCAGTACAAGGAGAAGAGGGGCTGTTACAATCAAGTTCATCGTAAGGCCTATTAATCTAAGATGCCTCATCACCCTGAGGCTCTACCGAGGTGCCAACCTCCTCTATAGAATCTTCGACCTCATTAGCAGGAGTAGACGGCTCCTCAGACAAGAATTCTTCTTTGAGGATCACCAGGTCCAGTTGGGGATCCAGCTCAGCTAATCTCCCTAAGACTTCATTGTATGCGAGCTTCCTCCAATATAAACCGGGGCTGTACTCAGCCGTCTCATGAAAATGAGCCACATAAACATTGACAGCTGCCTCCCCTGCCCCACTTAGCTGTTGCATTAGACTAGTCGACTCAGCAGTCAGCTCTTCAACGCGAGCCTTCAACTCCCCCTTATCCTTATTAGAAGCCTCCAAGGCTGACAAAGCGATCATTTGAAGGTTATTAGAATTCTCCACATGCTTCGTCAGTGCATTCACTTCAGCTTTGCAGAGATGGACTTCATTTTCAAGTCACCGTTTTCTTTGGAAAGTGCTCCATCTTCGACTTCGCCTCAGCTTGCTTTAACTTGGAGGCTTCAATGGCCTCATTGGTGGAAGACGCTTCAGCCTTTGCTTTCTTTAGGGCCACTTTTGCATCATTGGCCCTCTGAAGGTGCTCTTTGTTGAGGCCCTGCAGTCGCTTCATCGCCATTTAGGCATTTAGAAAGAGGCCCTGAAAGCGAGCCTGCAGGGCAAGCTCAGCCTCCACCATATCAACTGCATCACAGGTCTCGACGTACGATGAGTATTTGTCTGTCCAGTACTTGTGTTGAATCCTCCCAGCCCCTTGGACCTCTATAGGAAGCAACTCCATTATTGTGGGGGCTATCTCATCCGACCTCCCACCTAAGAAGTTTTGGGCCTTTCCCTCGGAAGGAGCACTCTTTGCCTCATTTCCTCTCTTCTTCCTCACCAGGCTTACCCCCTCATCAGCCACCTCCTTCACATCTACTATTTCACGGAAGAGATGGGCTTGGCCTGGATGGGTCGTCGAAGTGACTCCCCAAGGGTCGTCTGGCGCTTTGGTGGAGGATCTGGCCCAGTGTTCTTTAACAGAACCAATTTCCTCTTTCGGGCTCTCTAGGAAAGTTTCTCCTTCTTTCCCCTTCTCTCATTTTTCTCTGGAAGAGGCGGTGGATTTACCTTGGAGAGGTTGGCCAGTTCGTAACGCTAGTTCTTGTAAGTTGAGGAAGCCCAAGGGCTTCTTATTTTTCGCCTCTCCTAGGCACCTCATAAAAAGCATGTCCAGCTTGACATACTCTTTCTAATCGTGTTGACTTACAAACAAAGGGCGAAGCGTTAACAGTTAGGCCCAAAAAGATACACTTCAAATGATAAGAGGAATAGCTAAGAGTAGCCTAACCCTTGGTATCCATCAGCCTGTGTGTAACAAAACGATTCCGCTTGCCGATGACGTTTTTGAAAGACCTCATCTCTAAAGGTAGCTCGTAAATGGCCTTTATGATACTCCACTCAAACGGCTCAAGCTCGAAACCAGTTAACTACAGCTGCACAAAGCTAACACTAGACACACAGAAAAAAGGGGAGGGAGCTAACACACAAGAGAAATGTCACACTAGATGAAGGTTCGACTCACTATACTCATGGTACTAGGTCGGCACGGTGATCTCTGGGACCGCATCTCCCTCCATTGTCTACCAGCGACCTAACCCAAAACTATGAGGACTTCCAATTCTTGATGGAGGTTGGGGTCCCCCAGGTGAAAGGAGAGTGCGGGCCCCAAGGGTTCATACAGTACCACCTCTTGCAGTCACTCCCCCTACTAGAGGCTCGGAGTTGAAAATGGGTTTGAAAAACATGTCCTCGACAAGAGTCACCTCCTTCCAAAGAAGAAATGCCCCCGCTAACTAGCTCCATGCGTTTGGCACTAATTGGGTGGGTGCCAAGTTGTAGTGCCTAAGAATGTACCTAAAGAAGAGGTGTAAGAGTAACTTCATCCCCCCTCCTAGAATAGCCTCGCTAATTGTTACGCACCCCTCCCTAAGGAAACGGGCTCTTTCATCAGAGGTCGGTACAAATATCTCTATATTATCCGGGATCCTAAACCTCTCCCTAAAAGTCTCCAACTCANATCCCCCCTCCTAGAATAGCCTCGCTAATTGTTACGCACCCCTCCCTAAGGAAACAGGCTCTTTCATCAGAGGTCGGTACAAATATCTCTATATTATCCGGGATCCTAAACCTCTCCCTAAAAGTCTCCAACTCATCTTCCTTAATATCCGTCGGCCACAAAGAAGCCTCCTACCTAATACTAAAATCTATGGGGTCCTTTGGCATCATCCATGCACTATATGGCCTCCATTATCCTTTCAGTATGGATTATAGGAGGCACACCTGCCTTAGCACAAATCAGTGCCATATCTACTTTGGAAGACCCTTTTAGATGCACTCTTTCTTGATGAAGAAGCCATTTTATATGGAAAAAACTGAAAGTTTGAAAATGTGGGATACTTACATAGATCTAGGATGCTTTGAAATGAGAAAAAACAGAGTTGCTCACCGGAGACGAAACAGAGAAAATGCTAGAAGTTTGAGAGTATTTTCAGCACCCAGGGTCTTTAATTTTTGCAAGGTGGAGAAAAGGGAGAAAAGTAGGGTTTTGGCCTTTTATAAATGCAAAATGAAAGAACCCCCTCCATTGGATCTTCTCCCACTCAAATATGAGCCGTACATTTACAGTCTCATCTACTAAGTTGAAATCAAAATGAGCTTATCCAATATTCGAATCAAAGGCCCAGATGAAATCGTGACTTACACACGCCTTGGATTCACGTAAGCCTCGCTATCTGTAAAGCGTGTACCATCATCATTGCGCAACGCAATACGAATCTTGGAAACCCTACCACAGTTGTTTTTTATTTGAAATCAACGCGTCTTTCAAATTATTAGAGCATGCCACCTGGGATGCTTCAATTTCATCGAAAAGGCTCGACATCTGCTCCAAGGGCCTCGCCTCATATCATTCAGCCTTATCACAGGCTTCAGTTATCAAAGAGGCTCGGCATCTGCTCTAAGGGCCTCACCTTGTATCATTCAGTCTTATCACAGGGTTCAGTTATCAAAGAGGCTTGAAATCTACTCCAAGGGCCTCGTCCCGTACCATTCAGCCTCTCATCACAGGCTTCAATTATCAAAGAGGTTCGACACCTGCTCCAAAGGGCCTCACCTCAGTTCCATCGAAGAGGCTCGACATCCGTTCCCAACTCGAAAGTCCAAGCATTGTATGAATAATCATACACGTACTTCAGGAACTGTTGTTACACCTTGAAAAAATATGACCCATGAAGGGGCCCAATTAGCCTACGTGGCGAACAGCTCGGGGGCCCATGCCTCATATACTGGCATAGGGTAACCCAGCTACACACAGGCGATGATTCAGGTGCGAAAGACCCGTCTTCCCTTACATAAAACACCTGGATCGACCTCGTTACATACATACCCCATTGCAAGAGTCGGCCGAAGACAAGGCGGTGACGAGATCTTGAATAGATCTCGCACCATGTGAGTTGACAAGACAACTCACTGCCCCTGCCGCCACCACCATCCTATTTGGTCAAGTCTAAAGTACAAGCTAGGNGGCGGTGACGAGATCTTGAATAGATCTCGCACCATGTGAGTTGACAAGACAACTCACTGCCACTGCCGCCGCCCCCATCCTATTTGGTCAAGTCTAAAGTATAAGCTAGGCTTTATGGAAACAAACGTGGTCTTAGCATTTAAGTCTATGATTGATTGATGTATATGACAAGAGAGGGAAGTCGTTTGTATGAGGCCACGTGCACTATCATCCAACGGACTCCATTCATTTTGCTCAAGTATAAAAGCTCACATTTAGTGCCATTCAAGGGTTACGCAGATTCTTGCTGCACACATATTTTATTTTTCCACCCCAAAGACGACCCCCATTTTCATATTGGAGGATTACGTTTAAAATTCTCCCACACCTAAAACTACTTTACCAAGAGACTTGATCGTTGGAGTGCGCGTGTCCAACTCCATCCCTTCCGGAGAAGGCCACGTTTGACTAACGGTCTGTCCAAGTATGCAGGAATTCAGTTTGCGTGGACGTGAAAGGCCTTGGGATCTGTTTGCCACATCACCAGTACGTTTTTTGGGGTCAACAATATATATTCTTGATTTAGGAACATTTTCTTAAATTAGGATTGATTAATGATTTGTCTAATTAGGTTTAATTAGTTGATTTATAATTAGCATTAATTAGCATTGTTATCTTTTGTGGTCCCATCCTTCTCCTAAATAAGGATGACCACTTGTATAGTTTATTCATACCTCGAAATATACAAATATTCCTTACTTGTCTCTTCTTTCTCCTTACTTTTCTTATTTCAACATGGTATTAGAGTCATCTGTTCTTTGAGTTTTTGATGTTTTGATATAAAAAACGGAGTCCACGACGCTATCTTTTCTTGTGCTTTTTATTCTTAGATCTCGTTCTTTCATCATTACGAACTCTAATCGATTCGCAGGCTTCCCCTAGTGCATTTGGGGGAAAGAACATCTGTAACCTTCATTTTTTTCTGATTTAGTTAGCATCATTCATTTATGGCTTCCATTGATGATGTTAATATTACTCGTCATATCAATATTGTTTTGGATGGCATCAACTACTATATTTGGGTCTAATACGACATCTCTCTGATTGGTCGTAGATTGTGGGGTTTTGTCATTCTAGACAAAAAAGAGCCAACGAAAAATTGAGAATGAATTGGTGGAGGCGTTTGATACCATCTTGAGACAAGGGAAGCCACTCATTATATGATTTTACCGTGGTTCATCTCTACATCAGTTCCTTCTATTCAAAGTCTTCTTCCCAAATTTTGGAATGCCAAATTTGCTTGGGATATTTTTGTCAAATCGATATAATTGCTATAGCGATGCACTCTCCAATTTAAGTTGGATTCCAAGTTGTTTCAGTTGCATCAAGAGATTGATCAATCCATTGCTGACTTTCACTCTCAAGTTAGTAGTTCTGAGCTCTCTCGGGAGATCTATATTTTCCTGATGATAAATCTGTTGAACTCTTCTCAATATATCAGGATAGTCAATAGTTTATCTATTTTATGATTCATATTCAAGATGACTTTGAGAATACTAGAACCTCATTGCTTCATCACTCTCCACTGCCAACATTTGATGTTGCTCATATTGAGCTCATTTTTTAGGAGACACGTTAATAGACTTATCGAGTTCATTCTACTGATATGGTTATAGTTGTTGTACCTATGTCAACTTCTACAGTTGTAATTGATGCTTCTTCCAAGCCACATAATTTCATTGGTTAATGTCACTATTGTAGAAGGTCATTGAATTTCTAATTGTGTCAAGAAAAAAGGCTAAGGATGCGAGAGATGCTCAGAAATCTAAAGCACCTACCTCTACCCCCAAGATTGTTGCTATTGTATCTACCTGTTCATCAACTTTCGAGTCTTCCTCTACACCCGCTCTGTCATCTCTTACTATAGCTAATCTTGTGGCAATTTTCCCATCAGGTTTTATCTCGTACTCCCATTACATTGATCGTTTCCTCGGGTACATCTATCTTTCGGTTTATTAACTCAGCGTGTTACAATCATATGACCCATAATTCCTCTATATTGTTTGAGAAGAAATCACGAAACCATGTCCCTATGGTTCGCATATAGACATTAGTCACTACCTCTGCTCTTCAATTCCCGATGCATATCACATTCCAAAATCATCTCCAAATCTTCTTTTTGTTGGACAACTTGTTAAGTATGGTCTTGTTTCAATATTTTCTAAAAAGGGGTGTGATGTGCAGGATTAGGAAATGAGTTAGGTAGTGGGGATAGGGCGTAATGTTGGTCGTCTTTTTGAACTTTCCTTCATACAAGTTCCCAGTCATGTCCTATCCAATCTTTTGCAGGTATCATCATCTCTTCTAATCTTTAGTGTTCCTGTCTCAATCATATGTCTTTTTCTCATGTTTTAGTTTTTAGCATTTAATGGTTATTTAGCATTTATCTTTTAATAATAGCGACTCTTTATCTTTTTCACCTTTTGATCTTATCCATTTTGATGTGTGGGGACTTATCCCTAGTTTTAGAAGGGGGTCTTGTTAATTTGTTAACTTTATTGATCATTATTCACGCTATACATGACTTTATCTTCTACATGATCGATTTGAGTGCTGTTATTTCGCGATTTTAAGTACAAGATAAAAACTCAAAATTTGATTGTAACATCAAAATATTTGGCTCCGATAATGCTATAGATATTGTATGCCTCTTTTCTTGAAACCCTTAGAGGATGACTCTTTCTCATCGATCTAGTTTGTATACTTCCCAGCAAATTGGTCGTGTAGAACGTAAACACCTTCATATTCTCGACACTATAAGATATCTTCTCCTCTCAGCCTTTCTTCTCGAATCCTTTTGCAGAGAAGCTACTCTTCAAACCATTCATAACTTAATTGGGTCACCTTCCCTACCATTTTCAATCGGTCTTTCTATGAGCTTTTCCATGGAAAGGTAACAGATAATTCTTTCTTCAAAGTTTTTGGTTGTGCTTATTTTGTTTTTACTTCCACCTCACGAGCCTATCAAACTTTTTACCATGATATCTTCTCTGTTGTTTTCTTTGTTATGGCATTGAACACAAAGGTTATCGATGTTATGACCCCATCAACAAGCATCTTAATATCTCCTATCATGTTTAGTTTTGGGAGTACAAGCTCTTCACTAGTATATCCTCAACCTCGTCGTATCCTTCGTTTTGTCATCCACTTTTTTTTTCACCTCAGTTAGATTTTTCATTATATTCTGATGCAGGTGTTGAAAGCTTATTTAGTGACCACACATCGCATGTTCCTCTGGATTCTGAATCGTGCTTTGATCTTGTCATCATCTCCGAGTCCTCATTGGCTCCAAAAATTTATTGCCTTGGAGTAAGAACACCTCCGACTCATGTTAATGGTTATCACTATTTTTTTTGTTATTGCCACTCTTCATGAACCTCTCAATTAGTGTGAGGCAAATTCTGACCCTCTTTGGCAAAAAGCTATGTCTAATGAACTTTAGGCCCTCCTCAAAACTCGTGCATTGGACTTGATTCATTTACCTCCGGGAAAGTCTATAGTAGGATGCAAGAGAGTGTACAAAGATTAAGACACGAGCTCAGATAGATTTCATCTTTTCCAAGCTAAGTGTGCATTTGAGCTCTTATCTCATGCTGGACTGACAGGCAGTATGATTGTGGATAGCCCTTTGGAGACAAATGTCAAGCTTCTTCCCAGTGAAGGAGAACTTTTAGATGATGCCACTCTCTATCGGCAATTGATTGGTAGTCTTATTTACTTGACCATTGCTCGTTCTACATTTCTTACACGACTACCTTGGTAAGTCAGTTTATGCATCTACTCGCTCTATTCACTAAGTTATTATTCTCCGAATTCTTCGGTACGTTAAGTTGACTTTGTTTCATTGGATTTATTTTTCTGCACACTCACCATTGGACCTTCAGGCATATTCTGACGCTAATTGAGCATGTGATCTTACCGATCATAGCTCCACTACTGGATAATATGCTTCTTGCTCGACACATCTCTTATCTCCTAGAGAAGTAAGAAGCAGATAGTTGGATCTCGCTCTAGTGGATATTGGTTCTTGATCCAATTGATTGATATATATATATAATTAGCATCAATTAGTATCGTTACTTTTTGTGGTTGTCTCCTTTTCCTATAAAGGGATGGCCTCCTGTATAGTTTATACACGCCTCAGAATATATGGATATTCTTCACTCTTTGCTCTATACTTTTCTTATTTCAGCATTGGGCGTTGGCGAGAGTAATAGAGAGATACTAGGACTTATGATGGAATTCTTTGAATCGAATAGGGTTTTTAATGGCCGACGACATGAGGTCTTGGTGTTAGTAAATGGTTAACTCAGTTGCAGTTGACTCACGGCGAGATTGGAGAAACTAGTGGATGAAAACGGAGCTGGTTTGTATTTTATTGGGGGCAGAAAAGTGGAGCATAAGGTTCAGTTGGAGAAGGTAGAGGCAATGGTCTAGGTTACTGTGTCATGGATCTGGTGGGACTGGGTTGGATTGTTGGATTGATGGGTTAATGGGCTGGGTTCTATATTGGGAACAATACATAATTCCTAGTTTTAAAATTTATATTTCATAAATAACAAACTTATTAAAATATTTCAAAAATCCGGTGATAAATAAATTTATTAAATATTAAAATATAATATAATATAATATAATATAATATACAT
>CAIGRT010095179.1:0-11867 GCA_903798405.1 Fraxinus platypoda | reverse complement strand
CAAAGGTTGCTGAGTTTGGGGCGCAGCATTTCACTTACAACATTTTCCCTTCTATATAAATGACCTTTTGGACGTCCGTTAAGCATCCCATATCATTTGCATTGAGCATAACATCAAAAAATCTTGCAAAATACTCTCCAAAAGTCATTCTAAAACCTTTTTCGTGTAGAGAGAAAATTTCGTTCTAAGTTCGTTGTTGCTTATGGTTAGAAGTGCTTCTACCACAAGTTGTATCTTGGGAGACAAGTGCCGTAGTCCATTAGCACCGTTGTAGGTAATATTGTCTTAAGGAGAAAGTGTTTTCACTTGCCTCGGATTTCATTTTTCCTTTTATTTTCTTCTTCTTACTTTCTTTCTTTATAGTTTAATTACACTCTTGCGAATTAAACTTGAATATTTCCTTGTCTTGAACAACCATTTACACTACCACCCCCAACAAACTTAAGACAATATCCATTTTTGGTTGTTACATTGTTTCTTCATCTTTGGAATAAGCATTTGTGTGCTATTCCTTTCTTTCTATATTTTGTACGTTGAACTTCTATTTATAACATAAATGAATCATGTTGAGAGTACATCAAGTCAAACAACAACTAGTACGAACCATGTGGTTCCGCCTTTGGCCATACCTATATCAAATTCTCACATCCCACATGGGGAAAAATCGGAGAAGTTTGCAGGTATGGATTTTAAAATATGGCAACAAAAGATATTATTTTATCTTAATACTTTGAATTTGGCAAAGTTCCTAAAAGGAAGGGCTCCTGTTGTGCAAGAAGGAGAAAATAATCGTGAGTCGATTATTGCGTTACATGCATAGAAGTATTCGGAGTTCCATTGCAAAAATTATATCCTAGATGGATTAGACAATACACTTTATGGAGTGTATAGTTCAATGGACTCACTCAATGATCTATGGGATTCGTTGGAAAAAAAGTATAAGATCGAGGATGATGGAATAAAGAAGTTCATTGTTGACAAGTTTTTGGACTACAAAATGGTATACTCCAAAACCTTAATAAGTCAAGTACAAGAACTTCAAGTTCTACTTCATGATATACATGCTGTAAAAATGGAATTGAGTGAGTCCTTCCAAGTTATAGCCATAATTGAGAAACTCCCTCATATGTAGAGATCTCAAGCACAAACGCAATGGGATGAATTTAAAGGAATTGATAGTCCGATTAAGGATCGAAGAAGAAAATAGAAACACCGAAAGGAAATCTATTGTTCAACTTGGAGCAAATCTTGTTGAAATTGGTTCAGAGGTTGTCAACAAGAAACAAAAGATCTCCGGTGTGGTACAAAAAAGAGACAACTCCAAGAATGCCAAGACGTTTCAAGGCAACTGTTAAAGTTGTAGAAAAACTGGACATCGCTCTAATGAATATCGAAAACCTAAGAAGAACGCACAAGAAAATGTGGTTGAAAGAGACACTATTTTTGAAGGGATACAAGAGATGAATCTTTCAACGATTGTTGGTGCTACTCGTCACATTTGTGCAGACAAGACTGTGTTCTCTAATTACAAAGAGTTAATTAGAGAACAACTTTTTATGATAAATTCTGCAAGTTCTAAAGTTGAAGACAAGGGAAAGTTACTTTGAAGATAACATTCGGTAAAGAACTCTTCCTCAACAATGTCCAACATGTACTGGACATTCGCAAGAATCTTGTATCCAGGTCTCTTCTTAGCAAAAATGGCTTTAAACTTGTATTCATATCCGATAAATTTGTATTCACTAAGAATGAGATGTATGTTGNCAACATGTACTGGACATTCGCAAGAATCTTGTATCCAGGTCTCTTCTTAGCAAAAATGGCTTTAAACTTGTATTCATATCCGATAAATTTGTATTCACTAAGAATGAGATGTATGTTGGTAAATGATACTTATGTGATGGATTGTTCAAAATGAACATTCTTTCAATTGTACCAAAACAAAGCATTATGAATAAACTTTGAATTCTACTTATATGCTTGAGTTGTCTTGTTTATAGCATAGTCGATTAGGACACGTCAATTATAAATCTATGCGCAAACTTACGAATCAAAGTTTAATTCCGACGCTTAAGATTGATCATAATCATAAGTGTGAAATATGTGTTGAAGCAAAGTTGGTCAAAACACATTTTCACTCAATTCAAAGGAACACGAAACCTTTAGAGTTAACACATAGCAATATATGTGACTTGAAATTTATTTAAACTAAAAGTGGTAAAAAATACTTTATAACTTTCATTGATGATTGTACAAATTATTGATATATCTTTCTACTACGAAGTAAAGACGAAGCCTTAGATGTCTTTAAATATCATAAGACGAAAGTTGAATATTAACTTGGTAAACAAATAAAAAGTATTCATAGTGATAGAGGTGATGAATACGGGACATCGTTTGAAGAATATTGTTCTGAACATGAAATCATTCATCAAACAACGGCACCTTCCTCACCTCAATCAAATGGTGTTGCTAAACGTAAAAATAGAACTATTAAAGAGATGATGAATTGAATGTTTATAAGTTCGGGTCTATCTCATAACTTGTGGGGGGAAGCTATGCAAATAGCATTCTTAACAAGATACCCCTTAAGAAAATGGAAGAAACTCCATATGAACTATGAAAAGTCATCATCTTTCTTATCAATACTTGATGTAGGGGTGTTTGGCTAAGGTTGAAGTACATAAGCCTAAAGAAGTAAAAATCGGTCATAAGATGATTGATTGTATATTTATTGAGTACGCCAACAATAGTAGTGCTATCGTTTCCTTGTACATAAATCTGAAATTCAAGATGTACATGAAGGAAAAATAATTGAATCGAGAAATACATCATTCTTCAAGAATATTCTTCCATATAAGAATAAGGAAAATGCAAGTTCAAATAAAAGAACTTATGATATTACAAATGGCACTTCAAATGAGGAAGAACCAAGGCGTAGTAAAAGGGCTATAACATCTACTTCGTTTGGCCCATATTTTCTAACCTATATGATAGAAAATGAACCAAAGACTTTCGATAGATTCTATAATGCAAAACCATACTTGGGAGTTAGTTGAGTGTTGACTATTTGAGGTCAAGTAAAGGATGTGCCCGAGTACATAGATCTAGGAAAGAAAGGTTCAAGCTTATAATATCGATCATTTTACTTGATGATTTTTAGGACTAATTTTTGCTTGAATGTACGAGGTATTTGCAAGAATGCTTGCACGGGGCAAGGCTTTGAGGTGTTTGCTCGTGGATAAGGTTTTGAGTGCTTGCACGGAGCAAGGCTTTGAGTACTTGCACAGGGCAAGACTTTGCTTCTAATAATAAGAAAATCACAAGCTAAGGCTTGCATTCAATAATAAGAAAATCACAAGCTAGAGCTCGACTTCAATAATAAGAAAACCACGAGCTGAAACTCGCCTTCAATAATGAGAAAATCAAAAGTTAGGACTCACCTTTAATAATGAGAAAACCACAAGCTAGGGCCCGCCTTCAATAATAAGAAAACTACGAGCTAGAACTCGCCTTCAAAGATGAGAAAATCATGAGTTAGCCCCAAGGTGCGAGGACTTATGAGCCCATTAGGCCCTTCAATTTTACCAATATTAGTTGGGCATTCGGTTGAGCACTTAGTGTGTATTAACCAAATGTTATTGTAAATCATAACCAAATAATCATAGCATAAGCAGGAGCTCGATGACACCAAAATATACTTTTTAGTGACTAAAACACACATCATATGATGTATGTTGTCTGACTGGAGTCTTTAACGATCCACAACATTTCTTTTGGCATGTACGCATGAGCTACTATTTTAATTTCAACTAATCATGAAGGTTGCTCCACATTAGTAGTAGTGTAGAGAATATAGGCAAATAGTGGTTTCATGATATTTTCAATCCATAGCCTTTGTTTATTCATATGCTGATCAATAAAATCATCAAAAGCTCAAACGCTTATTTAACATCACAAATCAATTGCTCGGGTGCATTCCATAGCTTAATTCTTGGAGCTAAGGTCTTCAGGTGCTGTAAAACTCAGTAAAATTCTTTGAGTGTCTATATCAACAAGCAAGGGAGAAGTGCAAAGAATTTTATTTGAAGGTAAGCTCCATTTGTATATTTTCATAATTAAGTGCATGCATTCCCATAGACCAGGAGAAACTACATTATATTCTCTTTCCCATATCAGTACATAAATGGCATGCTATCAAAAGATGGACATGGTAAGAAAATGAAAGGGCTAGCATAGTGACATATCCAGCGTTGAATTGCTTGGAGAATATAAATTCACAACAGAATAAAAAAGTGAATATATTTGTCCTTTACCTTAGTTATGAGCCGATAGGAGAAGTAGCATTTTGCCGGTTAACAATTTCGATTTTGTGTGCTTTGAGATAAATATAAATTAATGAGCTTTCAAAGCAAATAGCGGAGTCCAAACTCTTAAAGATTCGATTGCTCAAAACTTCTCATCAAATTTTAGAGGCCACAACACCGCCATTGGAGTCCCGAGGAGACATGTAGCTGGAGTCTAAAATAGCTTCGCTAGTCACTACAGAAGCTTGTCGAAATTAATTTCTAACCTTACCGATCAGTCTTCATCCTTTATTAATACCTCTAAAGGCAAATTCTCCACTCCAATCAGTAAATCATTTTTTGTCTGCAACTGGCAGAAGACTGTCGAAGGTTCGCGCTCAGGTTACATAGGTTCTTATTTACCATTAAAGGCTATCAAAGGCTTCGTGAAGTCCAGAAATTGAAGAAAACATTATTTCTATTTGTGCCTGAGTTTCGTACTTACCAGATTAGAAGAGTTTCGTCGGAACTTCAATTACCTCGACAACCATAATAACTAGCTACATAACCGACGTTCCTCTAGGTGCATTTACCATTAAAGGCTATCAAAGGCCTCGCGTAGTCCAGAAATTGAAGCGGAAATTATTTCTATTTGTGCATGAGTTTCGCACTTACCAGATTAGAAGAGTTTCACCGGAGCTTCAATTACCTCGACAACCATAATAACTGGCTGCATAACCGACATTCCTTCAGGTGCATTTTCATCATTTATGTAATTCTGGAAATACAATTCTTCCTTTTGCTTCACAACCATACTTCCATCCATATTTCTCATCCTTATTTTTACAGATATAGGGATCTAAAGCTTTAGCAGCAGATGCATCTATCTTTTCATTTACAGACATTACTTCTAGAGGATCCAAAGATTTAAGCCTCTCTTGCCAAATCGAGTCTAGTTTCTTCTGAACCTTTCGAAGCTGGTTTTCCCAACGAAATTAAGTGCGGAAACTTCGCTGGAAATTTGACCTCATTGAAGAAGCAAATCCCCGATGTGACCTTGACGGCAGTCACTAGAGGTTGTGGCGATCCAACATCGCATAAGCAACTAGAAATCTAGCCATTGCTTCATGAGGGTGATTCTCTCCCCAATCTCTCGCTAGCCTCTTCAGTGGCTATAGGCTCTCAACTGTATTGTTGAAGGCGACTATGACCTCAACGGTAGAGGCTATCGGCTACGAAGATCCGAAATCACCAGAAGTCGTACTACCTTGACAACAACTGCTGTCACAACCACGATATTTTAAGAAATATTTCAAATTTTTTTATCTAATTGTAGATCTGTCTTTTTCAGATCTTGACGTAATGTCTTCATGATTAACCATATCATTTCCCATAGACGGGGCCAATGATGGTACCAAAAATCATTATCGATTGATTCTTGAGCTTGATGATTGATGATGATCACAAACAAAATCTTTGGTACCTGAAATAAAAGCATCAAGGTGTGTCATCGTCGTCCTTCTGATGCTTAAGTTAGAGAAATATAAGCGTAAGGCTTTAAATTGAATGTAAGAACATACCTGAATAATGAATTAGAACCTATATTTATAGAGGTAAGTAGCCCACTCATGAAAGGATTAGATTAATTGAAGTCTTATCTGTTTTAAGAGATGCAAAAGACTTGAGTAATTCAATATGAGTGAGAGTTGTAAGCTAGTTAGAATCAAATCTTAAAGGAGTCGGATAAGTTTGAAGATGGAAGTAGAGTCCTACTAGAGTAAGGGGACAAAGGTAAAAATTCGAGGTAACGTGGAATCTTCATGTGCGACAATTATGCCCGACGAAGACACCTAGGGAAAACGCCCAAGATGACTCGAAACAACCTAGCGCATTGTAGTTCGAGGTTGATCAAGAAATGACCATATCATGTATCATGTCGACGACTAAAAATGATGTGATAAGAATATATCAAACTTAAAGTGTTTTATATTAGAATAACTGCTGGAATATTGCAATAAGTGAGATTTTTATAGAAGATTGAGTTTGAGAGAATGTTGCGATAAGTTGGCTTAGTTCGGCATGAGTGGGAGACAACACATTTAGCATTTATCTACACTATTATGTTTGAAACCAAATGAATTAATAACTAAGTCAAATTTCTCATGCCATTTCTTAGGTACTTGCTTTAAAGCGTATAATGATTTCACTAACTTGTACACCTTATGTCCATTTTCGGGTAGAGCAAACCCTTCGAGTTGTTCCATATAAACCTCCTCATCGAGATCCTCATTTAAGAATAATGTGTTGACTAGGGTTGGACATAGTCCGATTCAGTTCGATTCTCTGAACCCAAATTTTCGGGTATTTAGTAAGTGGAACCGTCGAATCCAAACTTAATTATGAAACCGTTTGGGTTCAATTTCCCTTCAATAATTATTTTTTTTAATATTTACAACAACGCTACATTAATTCAACTAATGACATGTTCAATTTTAGCTCTTAACAAATAACGTAGTCCAATTCCATCATGTCTTTTGCACATCTCTTTATTGAGGTCTTCATAGATTTGGCTGTTAAAATCACAGGAAGATAGCGAGCTCATAATAATAAAGAGATACTTCCAATTCGATTTCTCCAGAATGACAGAAACGGCACTACGGTAAAATGAGAGATTTTAGTAAAATTTAGATCAATGTGATTAATTGGATTTGGGCTGGAAATTAGAAATAGGAAAATCATATTTTGGATTTGAGTTAAATTAATTAGTTAGCAAATTTATTTAGAAAAAATAAAATAATTTAACTTATTTAAGATAAAAAAAATTATGGATATTCGGTTCTTGGTCTAGAACCAAGAATCGAACCGAACCCGTCGGTTCTTGGTTTCTAATACATGTTCGAGTATTTAGGCTCTGTTTGGTAAACATTAAAATTTTCATTCTCATTCTTCTACTCATTTTCAACCACACATTCTTCAATGAAATAATCTTTTCCATCACATCAATAATTTTTTCTTCTTTTTCAACCACACATTTCCCATCATATCACTATTCAAAAATCAATTCTTCCTCCAAAAATCTCTACCAAACAGGCTCTAAATATACTCGTTCTTCCATCCATTATTTAGAAAAAATAAAATAATTTAGCTTATTTAAGATAAAAAAAAAAAATAGAAATATTTGGTTCTTCGGTTCTTGATCTAGAATCGAGAATCGAACCCAATCCATTGATTTTCGATTCAAATACCCATTCAAATATTTAACTTAAGAAGAACTACTCGGTTCAATTCAGTTCGATTCGGGTCGAGTCGAGTCGGGTCGGGTCCGATTCGGTTCGGAAGTTTTGTCCAACCCTAGTCTTGACATCCATTTGATGAACATGCAAGTCATGTATAGAACCTAATGCGAATAATATCCTAATTAATGTTATTCTAGCTACCGGTGCATAAGTATTAAAGTAATCTATTCTTACCTTTTGTTGATAACATTTAGCTACGAATCTCACTTTAAAGGTATTAAAAGAACCATCAACATTATATTTTCTACTAAATACCCATTTACATTCAATAGGTTTGGATCCATTTGGTAAGTCGACAAGTTTCCACGTATTGTTTGACATAATTGAATCAATTTCATCTTTAATTGCATCTTTCCAAAAGATGCTATCACGAGAAACCATAACTTCTCTATAAGTTTTAGGATCGATTTCCACTTATAGAATAAAAAGAATTGTTCTTATAACATTCTTCACATTTCCCTCTACTAGGTAAAGTGAAATAAGTTGAGAATCAATTTCATCCAGTCCTAAAGTCTTCTCTATCCGAGTTCTTTTACTTCTTCGAGGTTCACTAGATTCAATGACGTCTTTATAGATGTTTTTTTCTCGTGTTCCACTAGAGTTTTAGATCTCTTTACGAATTTTCTATAATTCATTATCCGAAGATAGGGAATTATCAAAGAACTCAACGTCATTAGATTCAATTATCACATTGGTCTCCAAATTTAATAATCTATATGATTTGTTATTATTAGCATAACCAACAAAGGCACATTTGATGCCTCTTAGACCCACTTGGTCCTATTAGAGTTCGTGTTCTTACAATATGTAAGACACCCCCACATTTTGAAGTATCCAATATTTGATTTTCTTCCTTTCCACAATTCATAAGGAGAAACCTTTGTAAATTTAAAAGAAATCATATTTAATATTCTACATGCACTCAACAGTGTTTCACCCCATAAATTAAATAGAAACTTAGCATAAGTTAACATGGCATTTATTGTTTCAACTAATGTTTTATTTTTTCTTTCTGCCAAACCATTTTGTTCAGGTGTCATAGGTGCAAAATATTGATGCACTATACCTTGTTGTTCACAAAATAAATTAAAATCTCTAAAAAAATATCCGCCCCCTCTATCACTTCTTAGAGTTTTTATTTTCTTATTTAAGTTATTTTCAACTTCATTTCTATATTTTTAAACATATCAAAAGGTTCATGTTTATGTTTCATTAAATAAACATAAGTGTATCTAGAGTGATCATCTATAAAGTAATGAAATACTTATTTCCACATCTAGTTAACATGCCATTTAATTTACATATGTCCGTATGAACCAATTCTAAAATATTAGAAGTCTTATTTACACTTGATAAGGCTTCTTAGTCATTTTAGATTCTACACGTGTTTTATATTTAAATGCATCATTTTCATTATAAGATATTTAAGTCACATTTTAACGTTCGTTTCATGGTACTCTTACCTATGTGACCTAATCTAGCATATCGTAAAGTAAATGAATCAATCAATTAAGCAAACTCAAATTTATTATTAATCAAGTTGTCAACGGCACAAAGCTTGACCGTTCCTTCATTAGAATAGTCTTTTCCAACAAATTTTATATTTATGTTTAGTACAAGTTTACCGGACTCATAAGCACTTTTTATGCCCAATTTTTCTAAGAGATTATCACTAACTAAGTTCATATTCATATCAGGAACATGTAGTACATTTATTAAGGTAACGGTCTTGCTGGAAGTGAAGATAATCTCTACATTTCCTTTTCCAATCACTTTGGAGCGGCCTTCATTACCCATTTGAATCACTTGATCTCTATCAATTTCATAATAAGTCTTGAATAAAGATTTATCATATAACACATGTACAGTTGCACAAGTATCATACTATCAACTGAGAATATTTCCCTTGGTAGCATTGATCTCACTCACAATAGCCACAATGTTATCTTCCTTAATGGAGTTCACTTTTCCTTCGAAATTGTTTTGTTTTCGGCATCAACATTCTTTTGTAAAATGTCCAGATTTTTCACATACAAAGCAACCTCCTTTGGACTTCTTCTTAAACTTGTCAAATATTTAGAAGGCTTTCTCTTACTGGATTTGTTTGAAGGTTCGGTCTTATCCAGAGTATTGGCCTTTGAAGTGCCTTCATAAGAATTGTCATTCTTATCTCTTGCCCTTAACTCTTCCTCAATTCGAAGATGTTTCTACACTTGTTCCAAAGAGTAATTTTCGAAACTATGCATGATTTTTTTTCGATATTCTTTCTTAGTTCCCGGGAGTTTCGCAATGATTGCTCCTACTTGGAAAGATTCTAAAATTTCAATTTTGACCGCCTTTAACTTGTTGACAAGAACTTTAATTCATGCACTTAGGGAAAAGGGGGAGTCATTTCAAGGAATTTAAAATCAAAATACCTTGATATGAGAAATTTCTTTGTACCTTCTTCTTCAGCTTTATATTTGTTTTCCAACACATCCCAAATGTCTTTTGCCGAAGATGTATTGGTGTAGAGATCATACAACCGGTCGGATAACGCATTGAGAATATGACCGCGACATATGAGTTCGTCCTCTTGATGTTTTTGTCTTTTCGTCCTTACAGCTTTGGTATCTTCATCCATTAGTTTTGCAAGTGGTGCCAATTTGGGATCAAGAATGTAGAAGATCTTCAACGCCGTTAGGAAAAACTTCAACTTGTCTTGCCATCCTGTAAAATTCGTCTCATCAAAACGATCCAAGCGAACGAGGTCTTGATTCATCAACTTGATCATCGCCATGGTATTTTCACTCTCCATTGCAAAATATCGTTTGAGATTGTTGGAATAATATTGCTAAATAAAAGGAAATTAGAAGAAACAAAAGAATATAATCAAGAACTTCAAAGAAAATTCAAAGATTTAAACACATAATCGTTGTCCTCAAACGATATTTATTTCCTCTCAGATTGAATTTGACTCTCAAAGGGACTCTTGTTAAATGATTTGTAGGATTTATTAAGCCTTGAAAAGGAATAAACACATAAACACTGGTGAAATTCCTTCAAAACTCAAGAACACAAAAATTAGACTTTTGAATATGAAAGAAAAGAGTTTTTAATCTTTCTTGTAGAATAGAATTTGATCTCGAGTGGTTTTAATATGTTTTGTATTGATCATTAATCATCTATTTATGTATCTCAACCAATACTACACGAAATGGTGTCAAAACATGATGAAAAGATGCAATTTTTCATCGAAAATGACACCAGGTTTCAGGTTGAAAAACCAGCCAATGACTCGTTTTTAACCCCATGCGCACGCATGGTAGAAGCATATTTTCTTTTCTGTTCCTGCATGCTCAAACCATACGTACACATGGTAGAATAGCCTATGCGTGCGCATGGACAAAAAATTTAAATTTCTCAATTTTATTCCACATTCTATTTTATTAATTTTGATTAACAATTTCAATAAGAAGCATATGAAAACACATTAGAAAGCATTCAACAAACTGATCTGGATAAATCAATTTTATGAATGTTGCTAACTCAAAAATCCGCCTCTACATGCACGGACCATCTTTTAGTCCAAGTCACTCACCAGAAAACAATCTGATATTTTATTTGTACATATAATTGACAAGTTGTAAAATATTATTTTATGGTATGAAAAGAGAGAATAAAAGTCAATAGATTTGTGTATATTATAATGAGAACCAAAATCCTATATTTATAGGGAAGGATTATGTATACAATGGTAATAATTTCTAGGGCTGTAGGAATACAATTATCATTCACTAATAAACTTATCATTTACAACACTCCCCTTGAATGACACATTACAAAATAGATGCCTCGTTAAAACCTTGTTTGATAAAATTCCAATGGGACAAAAAATCAAACGAAGGAAAATGAGTACAGTTATTTTGGAGTATTAAAGATAAATGCTACTTCACTAAAACTTTGTTCGGAAACCCCAGTGGGATAAAACATAAGCGAAGGAAAAAGAGTACAGCTACTCCCCCTGATATTGATCACTGAAAATTTTAGAGTTGACGCATGCCAATCTTGTAACCAATGTCTTGAATGTAGATATTGGCAGTGCTTTTGTAATTAAATCAGCCATATTATCACTTGAGCAAATTTGTTGAATATCGATGTTGTCGTTCTTTTGAAACTTATGTGTATGAATTTGGAGAAATGTGCTTCGTCCTGTCACCTTTGATATAACCTCCTTTGCGTTGTGCAATACAAGCAGCATTATCTTCATACAAAATTGTTGGACTATCTTTTGTTGAAATTAATC
>CAIGRT010095163.1:0-10429 GCA_903798405.1 Fraxinus platypoda | reverse complement strand
AGTATTGACCTCACGGTGGTAGGCGATCTATGTGAACGTAGAGGGTGGTTTCCGTCCTACACATCCATTTGTGTAATGTATTGTTCTATCTAAGAGTGTTGGAATATTACATTATTGTAATGTCGTTATGCAGCTATACGATCGATCTTCAAGTATCATGTGCCTTAAACTTGTGCTTAAGCAAAAATCAAGAGAATGGGCAGTTAAGGACGGATCATTATAAAGTATATGTTCAAGAACATCATTCATCTTTTTCTCTAATTTGTTTCTCTTTTTAGAATGGGCAGTTAAGGATGTATCCAAAAAATTATTGATCCGAATTGATCACACCAAAAAGGATGGAGAACCCAACCTGCCCATTTTAAGATGTAATTTCTCACAACAAAATTTCAAATTTTCTTAATTTGTTTTTCATTTCTAATATGTATATGGAAAAACCAAAAATATGAAGGAAAATTTTTATCATGTAAGTAAAGTTATTNATCCATTTGTGTAATGTATTGTTCATCCATTTTTTTTATCATGTAAGTAAAGTTATTAATTTATCGAGCGTTGAAGTTTTAATGTGTGGATAAGGCCGTCCTAACCTAGGCACTAAAAACAATTGAGAAAATTAATATATAATATATAATTTCTTGTTTCCTCTTGATAAATCAACCTCAAAATTCATATAATACTTACTAGGTTTCCAAATTTATATTAGGGAGTGTTATTAATATAAAGCAGCTGGAATAATCTATTTGGCTTAGAGGGAAGAAGGGGACCAAAAAATACAAGGCCCTTTGGGGTTGTGGGTAAAAACATTGATCTTCAATGAGATGCAACAGCACTAGTCACAGTCTTGAATGATGATATATCAGGAGATGGGAGCATAGTTAAGGCAACAATGCCGCTGGCCGCAGCTGCCACAGCCCCCGCAATGAACGCCGGTAAGTTACCGCCTCCAAACCATTCATCCCATGGTCCGCTCACAACCGACACCACCATCTGTGGCAATAAAAGAAATATAAGGAAAACATCATTCTAAATTTTCTTCAACGGAAATTTAAGAAAATATTTATTTATTTCCACCATGTGTTTCATGTGTTAATCTCTACTATAGTAATAATTTTTGGCCAACATAACAAGTGAAAAAGAAGTTGTTTTCAACATAAGAATGTCATTTTACCTGGGGTATAACAATGGCAAGATTTAGAACTCCCAGTGAAAGACCTGTTGAATGAATTAGAATAATAAAATATATATCAAAAAAATGTCTTTTTTGAAATTTTTGCAGTAATCTACCTTGTCCTGCACCATGCTCACTAGAAAATATGGAAGCCAAAGCAAATGGAATACTAAAAGTCACCTGTTTAGACAATTAAGAAAAAAAAATATCAGACTATAATGTCCAAATATAATAGATGCGAGATTTGAATATTATTCTTTTTTATCAATTAGCTCTTGTATTATTTTTAAAAATTTCTTAATTCATGGGATTCAATGCAAGTTGATCTTGGTTAGAACTGTACGAGATGCAAAAAAGGAGCTAAAACATGTGAAAACATTGTCCTTGTTTGAACGTTACACAACCTAACAACGGACCTCAACTTCATTCACGTCACAAAATTTTTCACTACTTTCTTTACATTCAACTACCTCAAAAGAATGACACTAATAGTAATCCCAGTAGAGATAAACCTTAATTTAAGATATGGGAGGATTGTTCTTCACATTAATGCACTCCAAATATCAAATGCATCAAGCACCTCACCAACCCACAAAGAAGCGAACCTAGCTGGCAAGCCCTTTAACAAGGATACCTACACTTTTGATTTCAATAGATCCCAAGTGCCACACCCTCTGTGTCAAATATATCCCAAATATGGTAATTTTAGATGTATGAAAAGAACTAAATTGGAAAAAAGAAACACGTGTGAAATATGTACAATTTTCATATACGTGTGAAACGTGCGATTTTCGTATTAAATGACCTACCTAATATCCATTGTTGAGTTAAGGGCTTGTAATCTTGCATAACAATTTTGTTTTCCCTCCTATTGGTGTGATAGAATATTGGTAGAAGTTCTTAAATGCCATAATGATTATGTTAAAGCACGTTTTGAGATGGAAAAAGAGATCTCACAGCTTGAGGAATGCCAAGAACTGCAAAGAGAGTCAAAGCGCCCGCAACGACACCAGCCTCCGGTTTCAAAGCGGTGGTGCCACCACCACTAGTGGTGGTGTATCGTCGTGTAGACTCGGCCAATTTTGTGATCAAAACCGTCATAACCAAGCAAACGGCCAGCAAGAAGTTGACAATACCCCAAAGTCTCTTTGCCCCACCAAGCCGCCGCCCAGAAAACTCGACTCCCAAGGAGGTGAATCCCAACACCACCGAGTTGAGCATCAAACCGAGTGCACCGGCCCTCACTCCGCGGTCATACAACCCATTGTCCCCCACCTTTCCGCCGAAAACCTCCTTCCCCATCCAATCAGTGTCAAACAACAAGAATGGGAACCAAGCAACCCAATTCAAACAAGTCACCAACATTAAAATCCACATAGGCCTAGGAAAATCCTTTAAAGCAGCAAATAATTCCCCTAAAACAGGTATCCCACCTCCCTTTTTACTACCCTCCACTCCGCCACCAGTTTGCTCGCCCGTTGAAGGGGCGGTGCCGGTGGCCTTTTCATGTACCATTGATAAAGCCAGTACTGTAAGGGTAATTAAAAGGGCTATTGAAAGGAAAAAACAGCTCTTCAGATTTGCGCAGTACACATCACAAGCTTTTGTTTTTGAAAATGGAAATATTTTGTAGAGGTGAGTGTATGAACCTGAAGCATACCCCAACACATTGCCCACAGCCATGAAAAAGGAGAATAATGCATTCGCCGTTGACATTCTGCGTGCATTGCCACCCGAAAGATCAGCCAAGAATGCTCTACAAGGACCCTGAAAAAGAAAAAGAAAATCATGATTAAAGAATTTTTATACAGAAGATCAAGAAAATCTACAAAAATAATTAGGTTTGGGCATGAATTTAAGAATTATTGCCATATATTAGTTTTAAGCCTTTGCATAAATAATTTACCTGCAACATGTTGTTGGCCACATCAAGGACCCAAAAGCCAACGACAAAAACAGCAATAGCCCGGGGCTTAGGGGAATTTCCGAGGGGGTCACCGGAGGAATGGCCAAGATCAGCAGCAAATCCAATAAGGAAGACTGCTATGGAGACGAGGACAGATCCAGCGGCGATAAAGGGGCGGCGGCGACCAAACCAGGAGGAACAGTTGTCACTGTAATAGCCAACTACAGGCTGCACAAGCATGCCCGAAACGGGACCACACAGCCAGATGAAGGCGGCCCATTTGTGGGGTATGCCAAGTAGCTGCACATATGGAGTCAGAAGGGAAAGCTGTAACGCCCACCCGAATTGTATTCCGGAGGCTATCGCGGCCACCATTATGATCTTCCACTGTGGTTCTCGCGGTGGCGCTTGAGATGGTTGTTGTAGTTGTAAATAAGTTACAACATTTTTCGCTCCACTGCCGGCCTCCATATACTCCTCTCTCTCTATGAAAACTGAATAAGTATTATATATTTATAATTATTGAGGATTCTTGAGGTGTAATGAGATGGACTGGGGAAGGAGAGTGTGTATTTATAACGCTTTTGGGCTACCATGCACGAGCCAACGACGAAAATGAAATCTTATCCGTACAAGATAAGGGTAGAAAAGAACAATTATGTTATATGTATAATCTAGTTTGGTAATAATAATTGATAATGTTGGTGTTGTCAAAATTCGGACAATTGAGTAAAATACAATTTTGAAATAGATGAGTGTGATATTACCAAATGTGAGTTGTCAACAAAGATTGTCAAATTAGATTATACATATAGCATGACTCCAAAAAGAACAGGTTTAAAAAAAGGCATAATATTAAATCCACCTTTTAAAACAAGGTCAATAAATTCATTGTAGCAGCTTTTGGTGTTAGAGGCAGGTCTAAAGGTGCGCAGGTGGTGCGATCACACAGGGCCTTAGCATTGTGCGCATGTGGTGCGATCGCGCAGGTGGATGAGTGTAATTTTGCCCAAGTATGAGTTGTCAACAAAAATTGTCAAACTAGATTATACATATAGCATGATTCAAAAAGAACAGGTTAAAAAGAAGCTATAATATTAAATCCACCTTTTAATACAAGGTCAATGAATTCATTATAGCATCTTTTTGATGTTAGAGGCAGCCCTGAAGGTGCACAAGTGGTACGATCGCACAAGACCTCAGCATTGTAGGGCATCAAAAAAAAAATTATTATATATTTTTGGTTCTAAAAGGGTAAATTTTTGTTACATGAAAGAGGCACTATTTTAAGTTTTTTTTTTTTTTTAATTGGTGCATATACATATTTTTAATTACATGAAATGGGCACCATTTTAAAATGTTGTACTGGGCATTCAAAGTCTCGTGCCCGACCCTGTTTGGTGTGAACCTAAAATTAATTTGTGAGGGCGGGGATGTGGGGGAGGTTACTGCATTTTGCTCATGTTTGGCAAGGTTTTACATAGATTACAGGTTGTGGATCGTGAATAAAAAAAATTATAAATTTTATAAAATGTAGTCCGACCAATTTATAAGTAATCATGAATTTTGGCAAACACGAATTAGTGCATTTTGTTTTGTTTTTTAAGGAATGGGTAAGCCAACATTTAGGCGGTAGGAGTGGGTGGTCCATCAGAGGTTATTACATTATGCTTCTTTAAAAAGTAGGGAAATTTAATTATGGAAAGATCTCGATTTCATGCTTCTACATCAATCAAGGATTGCAGATAATTTTTGCTTGAAATCTTTCACTTTTAACAAATTTTTTTTTTTTTTTTGGGTCAAAGATTTCTTATATCAATAAATAATTATGTAACTGACTAAACTTGAATTGGACGGAATCACCCATTTGGAAGAATGTCACCTATTTTACGAAGGTTGGGGATCCTATCGTCTAGAAGAATTGGTCATATAGCTAAGTAATTATGTTGGAGTTAGCCATATAGCTACGAGGAATGTTATTTGCAATCGCTTACGACTGTAGTCGTTTTATATGACATACATGTGGCGGTTAGTAATTATGTATTAATATAGTAAATTTTTATTGTCTTATATATTAAATCATGAATGCCACGTGAATTGATTACGATAATTAGCGACTGCAAATGACATTATTCTATTGCTACACAGAATTGACTCTCATCACATAAATTTAAAGAAGAAACATAAAAACAATATCTATGAAGATGTACAGATAACTCCAACCGAAAAGAGTCATCTATGTAATTAATTCAACATTCCAGTGTGGCACGTTCTTCTATTGGCTTGACCGCTTGAGCATCAATTAAGGAAAAACTGCAACGTGGTCCCCAATTTGTTTACTGTAGTGAATTGGTCCACACTTTAAATTTTTATATTTAGATCCCAATATTTTTAAATTATTTTTATATTTAGATCCCAATATGTCTATTCAAAAAAGACTAGAGATCTAAGAACGACACGACCAGCCACTCAAGGCCACTAATGACATAACACCAAAATATGATATTTACTAATTCGTTCTTTATTTTGTTACGTGCCTGAAAAAACTAAAAACCAAGTGGCCCACATACTTGTATGTCAGAAAAAGACTAGAGATTTATGACCGATACAACCAACATACTTTAGGCGATATGTCATGCAACCAAATTTGATATTTCTTAATTTGTTTTTATCTTGTTACATACCGAGAAAAAAAAAAGAGTAAGTTGGCCATGAGGACTTGTTTGCTCGAAAAAGGGTGGGCATCTATGACCCACGCATTCCACATCTTTATAGCCGATGATGTCGTGCAATCAAATTTTGCTATTTCCTAAATTGTTTCTTATCCTGTTACGTATTTGAAGGAAAAAAAAAAACCAAAATTAAGTGGTCCATGTAGACTTGTTCGCTCAAAAAAGGCTAGAGATATATGGTCGACACAACTTGCCTCTCTAAAGATGATACTGTGAAGCAACCAAATTTTACTATTTCCTAATTTATTTTTATTTTTGTTACATATTTAAGAAAACCAAAACATAAGTGATCCATGTAGACTTTGTCGCTCGAAAAAAGCTAGGATGCATGACCGATACAACCCTCCTCTTCAAGAAGGGTAATGTCACGCAACCAAATTTTCTTAATTCTTAATTTGTTATTTATTTTGTTAAGTATCTGAAAAGCCAAAAAATAAGTGGGCCATGTCAACTTGTTCGATTGAAAAAGGGTACAGATCTACTACCGACATAACCCGCCTCTTTAAAGTTAGTAATGTAGACTCGATCCGCCACTCTAAAGCTTCTAATGTTGTGCAACCAAATTTTGTTATTTTTTATATATATATTTTTTAAAATTTTGTCATGAATCTTACGAATCGAGAAAAATAGTGATCTGTGTAGACTTTTTTTCTTGAAAAAGGTTAGAGATTCATGATCGACACAACCAACGTCTCTAGAGCTGGTAATGTCGCGCAATCAAATGCTATTTTTTATACGTATATATGAACAACAAAAACAACATTTTTGAGGCTCATAATCTCACGCAACCTAATTTTGCCATTTCCTATTTTTTTTGTTACGTATTTGAAAAAAAAAAAAAATGGTCTAGACTTGCTCGCTCGAATAAGGCTCGAGGTCTATGACCAGCACATTCCGCCTCTTTAAAGTTGGTAATGTCGTGTAACAAAAGTTTTCTATTTCCATTTTTTTTTTTTTTTCAATTTTTTATGCATCCATGCAAACTAGTTCGCTTGTAAAAGGGTCGTGGTCCACACCTCTTTAAGGCTAGTAATGTCGCGTTACCAAAATTTTCTATTTCCTAAATTGTTCTTTATTTTTATCACATATGTAAAACAACAAAAAAGTACGTTATCCACGTGGATTTGTTCGTTCAAAAATGGTTAAACCTATGTTTGGCTCATATTTATAAACATTTAAATCACTTTTTATCTACGCATTTTAAGAAATCAACAAATATTACTTATTTATTCACCACTCATTTTTATATATTTATTATTTAAATCATTTATAAATATTTTCCAAACACGCATTAATATATATGATCGACACTTTCCCGCCACTTTAAGGATGGTAATATCTATTACTTCAAAATTTTGATGTATTTGAAAAATAATAATGTTATGCAGCCCCAGTGGGGATGCATCCCCAGTCTAAGTGGTATTAAATGATTGGCTAAATGATAGGTTAATTTCACCTATCATTTAATGTCACATTAACGTCACCTAGATTGGGGGATGCAACCTCAATGGGGATGAATAGTATTGCTCTTTGAAAAAACATATGGTTCACGTAGAGTTGTTCACCCGAGAAAGTCTAGAGATCTAGCCCATGTTTGGGCTTCGTTTTTATAAAGAACTCATTTTTTTCAACATTCATTTTCAATCACACATTTTTCTATAAAATAATCTTATACGTAAATCGAAATTTTTTTCTTATTTTTTAACCACACATTTTCCAACTTTTTACTATTTTAAAATATATACTCTTGAAAAAACGAGCCCAAATAAGGGCCTAATACCGACACAAAATAAATTGGCTACATGAACCATGTCGATTTATTTTCAATGATCTATTTGAAAATTCAAATTAATCTATTCCAAAAACCAAAAATTGTTCTATTAATATCACGATTGAAATCTACATAGATTGTAAACCCATGTTTGGGTTCCATTTTTTAGAAAATGCATATTTTTCTATATTATTTTTAATCATACATTTTTCAATAAAATAATATTAAACATAAACAAAAAAAAAATTCTTATTTTTTGACCACATATTTTCCAAAAAAATTATTATTTCAAAATATATTATTTCTCAAATATTCATTAAAGTGGAGCCCAAATAGGGACTTAATACTCTATCACGTTAAATAATTGGGGTATGTTACTGTTTGGTAAAGATTAAAATTAAAATTTTAATTTAAGTTAAATTAAAGTCAATAATAAATTTTAAACACATATTTTAAAGATTCACAATTTTTTAATCACACATTTCATCAATTTTTATCAAAATTTATTAAAAAAATTATTTTAATCCTTGCCAAACACGGTAAAGCAAATAAGTATTTGTTACTTGTACACTACTCTGTGAGTGGACCATTTTCCAATTCAAGTGTGCATTCCAAAAAAGACAGTGACAATGAACACTAGGAACAGACAATCCATTGACTTTTACAGGAAGGTCATAACGACAAACGTAAGACTGACAGAGTGACGGGTTTAAATTGACCATCGTTTGCTGCTACCTGGATTTCTACATTTTGGAAAATGTGCTGCTAGCTGGTATACACGTAGTCGTAAATAATGTTCTGAAACTTTTATTATTGTTGGAGCCCCAGTTAATTAAATTTAATAGAATTTCAAAGTGCCAGGCAATTATTTTATGATTCATCTTGGAATGTAAAATTTTGTGTCTGGATTTATTTCTCATGAAAGACCGTCAACGAGCTGAGGCGAGTCGAGTAGGACGAATTCTTGGAATGCGTCGGGGTAAAAGTGTATAGGCTCGTGTACATTTGAACGGATATAATTAAGGGGAAAAACATTGAACCCTTTCCAAGCAATTTTTTTTCCTTTTGTAATATGAGATAAGCCCTTTTGTGTCCATAATTGGTTCTAAGATTTCAATGATGATACTTAGTGGAGACAATTATGCCTAAATACAGGATCGAGGATTTCACATGGGGATATGCGATTGAAAGAGCTTGATTTAATTAAAATTCATCGAAGGGCCTTTTTTTGTTGAAACTCATTCCAAGTATCGTATATCAATTCCAAGTCGAACCTAACTCCTCATTTCAAATATTGTTGGGCCACCCTATCAATGTACGAGTCTACCTACTGATTTTCGATAAGAACTAAAAATTAATTAGATATAAATACAAATTTATAAACATTTTTTAATTTTCTGAAACGTAAGCAAAAAAAATTAGAAAGGTGATCAGCCTAAGTCTTAACAAGTAGGAATGTGCATCACGATCCTCCCCCAATAGCCAACTGAAAATGTGATTTATTGTTTCATCAAGTAAGATTGTCCTTCAATTCAGATATCCATCTCGAAGGAGTTTGCTTTTACTGAAATTCTCGTTGAATCGAACTTAACCTTTCGCCTCACACGTGATGGACCTACACCCCAAAATTCAGGTCATATCAAGAGAGTTAATTACAATAACTATAGAATGATGACAAGGTTCGATTTTAGTAGAAGTATAAAGTGATTAAGGGCCTTTTTGACTTGACTTTTAAAAAGTCAAAATGAGATTTTGAGATTCAAAAGCAATTTTTGGATCCGTTTGACTAAATTTATGATAGTGCTTCTTCTAGTTAGAAGATTTTTTAAAAGAAGTTGGTCCAATATGATTTCTTCTAAAAACACTTCTGAAATAGCAAACTCTTTTAAAAATTAGTTTTCAAACAAAAATTAAGGTAGATTTTTCCAAAAATTATTCTACAGAAAACAAAAGCAAAAACAAAAATCATACAAAACTGACCCTAAGATGATGACCAAACTCGGCCTAACCCACTTTGTGCAGAGACAATTCAATCTCCATCATGCCATGTATCACCATATTGAAGTATATGGAGTGTATGGGGACAAAACTTAGAGTAATGCTATTTAACCCCTCAGAGGTTATCACTTTAGTCTATGACACTATTATGACATTAAATGATAAATATAATTAAATGAGTCATTTAGTTTCACGTTATATTTAGCATATTATCTAACATCACATAGACGGGAGTTACAATTTCCATGGAGCTAAATAGCATTGTTCCAAAACACATAGCCGCTGCCGTCCATTTGGACAAAATAATTTGTCGGCAGAGACAAAAATCATTCCATTTGGACAAACAGGGATAATTACATAATTTGATTAACGTTTTCAGTTGGATTATCAACTAACTTTTTCAGTTGCACATAGCCCGTGGCCTGTGTGTGATCGGCAATAAATATTATTTTTATATATTAATGATTACTAGTATTGACAAAAGAAAAAGTATTTCTAGGTCATTATTTACATTATTAAATTTTGAATTATTATGTGTATTAATTAAAAGAGATGCAACTATTCATTATTGTATCTTGTAAATTAAAAATATTTATGGATGAGTAATGCTATTTATCCCTATCTCCAACAAATAGCATTATTCGGACTAATTTGTAGAATTTAAGCAACAAAAAAAACAATTTTACTTATTAAAAAGAAGGATATTGCTATGTGTACATAGCAATATTCATAGGGGTGTACATAATGTGAGAGGGGTGGAGCCCGCGCTACTGTACACATAGCATGGTTCTAAAAAGAAACACTTGTACAATTGAATTGCATTGCACAAGGCACTAATCCCTCACTCCAATATT
>CAIGRT010095153.1:0-24698 GCA_903798405.1 Fraxinus platypoda | reverse complement strand
TTCGTAGAATGTTAGCGAATAACTTATAAATTATTGCAATATCAACTGAAGATTTATTAATTTTCTGAGAAAAAATATTGCTTGTTTCCTGTAACTTTGGGTATGAAAATAAAAATATAGCTAAAAACACTTGCAGATGTACAAGAAATCGCTCCGGTTGAAAAAATCGCTCTATAATTTGCAAAATGCCCCAATTTATTTTTCAATTAAAATTGATTAAAAACACAGTGTATTGAGCTCAACATCTTCTCCATTAATTTTTTTCACTTATCCCTAATTTGAAATTTCCTTAACCTAAATTCCTAAATCACAAATCAAAACTCATGAATGATAAATTATAACTCATAGCTCATACAACATAAATTATTTATCATAAGTCACAAATTTATAAATCACAATTCTCATTTCTTTGTCACAGAACAACTAAAAACAAAAAACAAAAACAAGATTCGAGAAGTAAAAGGGCATTCAATCGCTCACCAGTCAAAGCCGCAGGACAGGAGGAGGAGAGGTGGAGAAATGGAGACACCGACCGGCAGCCGCAGCACTGCAGATTCTCCTCGTCTCTGGCTCTCTCAGAGACTCACGTTCACCTCTTCAGTCTTCACTTGCTACTGGAGCGGGCTGAGGAAAATCATAAATGGATATATCATATTTATATACATTATACATATATTATATATATCCATCATCCATGGATTTCGAGCCTTTGCTTTGGCCTTTGGGCCTTTTTTTTTTAAAGCCAAGCCCAAAACAATGGCTAAACTAAAAAAAAAATTAGGCCCAAACCCAAAACCTGAGATCATCTTCGTCTTCGCCAGTTCGCCCTTCAGCTTCTGGTTTCCATTCTGCAACTGCCAACTGGCCGGTGCCCAGCGGTCTGAAGGCTCTGGCGGATCCAGCACGGGCGGCCGCGGGGGCTCGTCGGTGCTGGGTTCGCCCCTGATGGAGAGTACACTTTATTCGCATAATCATGCTCATATTTACCCTAATACCGTCGAATGTCGAATTTAACTCCATGTCACTTTCAAACTAACTACTTGATAGAGATCTCGTATACTTTTATTGACATTCTTATTTTAATACAATCATTAATATCATTATTCGAAACAATAATTATGAAAGATTAAATTTGGCATAATACTATTACATTCTCTTTTGGTTCGTCATTTTCATTTATTTGCTGTAGATTGAAATGGTAAACAAGTGAAGTAAAAAAAAAAGGGGGCTCTAGGTTTAGACTGAGGATGGCATTAATTTAAGGATTTATTTTATTCTTTTTTACAGTTATTACTGAAAATCTTCAAACTGTCCATGCAAGAACATGCAGAATCCATGCAAACTTGTCGCATAAATATAAAAAAGGGAAAAAGGACTAAAACGGGAAGTATTAATTAATTAACTGAGAAAATCCACATATATTGATTTCATCCACAGATCGGATTCTGCAGAATATAAATTCTCTTATGGAAGCTGATACCCAAACTGGAAAATTTAAGATTTCAGACCAACCAAAGATCTTGCACCATAGATCAGTGTATAATCCTCGTGTATATATATGGAAACGTACATTACGTACGTATATAACCCTAGTTCGTATATATTCAGTGCTCTAAAACCCTAAATTTATCGCTCTCTCTATATATATCTGTATACCTCTGTTTTTCATAGTTCATCAGTCATCATCGTTCTTACGATGGCTAGTGATTATGGCCAAAAACTGGCCTCTATGATTCTGTTTTCAGTATTGTTTCTGGGAATGGTGAAATCCTCTCATTCGTGTCCTATCTGCTATCCGGCACCACCAAATGCTTCGCCGCCGCCGCCGCCGCCGGGACAGTCGCCACCACCACCCTGTTTAGAGCCACCTTCGCCTTCATCATCCTATCCACCTTATACATTTCCTCCTCCAGCAAATGTTAACCCTCAACCGGTCCCCGAGAACAATCCTATCCCTCCACCGGGATCCACCGTCAACAATCCCATCCCTCCACCGCCGAATCCTATTCTACCATACTATCCCTGGTTTTACTTTAATCCTCCGGCCGTGCCATGTAGATACTGTTCAGCGGCAACAAGTCTCACGCAACCCACTCTCTGGATTTCAAGTTTGATGTTTCCACTTTTGTTCTGGTTTCTCCTTAATTAAGGTGATCATTTGGATTACTTAATTATTGCAAGATTCGATCTTTCGGTTTTGTCAAGCTAGGCGTTTGGATTATAGGATAGCAAATTTTATATACTGTTATTAATCTCGTGGGTTTTGGATTATACCTATTGGAATTTATAGAGTCCATTTTCTTTCTTTATATACTCCATCAATACTTCTGCAAGCTACAATTTGTTAGAATTTCTTCATTGAAATTTTCGACCAAGGAGCATCATTGAAGCAACATTTTCATACTCACTTATTTTTACGAGTTTGGTGAATAAAATTTGTAACTACAGAAAATTTGCATCCATTTATAATGGTACTGTCATAAAGAACCTTCTTGTTTGATGGGTAGTCGAGACAATAATCATCTTAGTGATATCAAAACTTTGACAAAGATTGTATCGAGGTATCTAACCGTTGATCTCTTGAAACTAAATCCATGTATGGTTCAATTAAAAAAATAATTAAATTCTTATTCAAAATCAACAATTGATTTTAATCTCAAAGATCCACAACTTTTATCAAATATACTAAAAATCTTATTTTTATCTAACCTAAAAAAACAAAAAAACAAAAATCTTCTCTCCTAGAAGGCATTTTTTTAAAGCGTGGGAAATCTCCATATAGAAAGAAACAAATAGAAAAATTAAGAGGAAAATAAAAAATTATACTTTTTCACTCAATAGGATGCAGTTGTTACATTGTCTATAAGTAAATATAGAGTCCGCAAATATTTTCCCAATAACCATTCTCTAATTCTCAAATTGTAGGAACCTTCCCTAGTATAATAAACGTGTATACACAGCCAGCTCAAATCCTACAGTTACCAACGAGACCAGTTATTCATTTCTTGGGAGAAACCTATGATCACGCGGTGCTACAATCTAATGCTTTAATTGTCTTGCGACACCATACTGCAGTTTCAGGATCAAATCTCAGCTCCCATGTAGGCCAGTAGTGCAAATCCTGCTTCAGTGTAAGCACCCGAGGCTTCCCGTTCAAGTGAATAGTTCTCACACGAACAAATTCCCCGTGTTCTATTTCCTGTTGGTTTACAAATCAAATGATAAAATGTTTCAAGAATCAGGGCTGCAATGCTTTAGCACGAGAACCCCTTGTATTTCAGATGGGTTTTGCAAGTGCCTTTCATTAACTGAGGCGTACCTTGGTCACAGTAACAAAAGCATCCAAATCAGGAGTTGGTTTTCCGTTCACTTCGACAATCCATTGAAGAGCATATAAACCGAATCGATGCACTGGACTCCCGTGACACCACCTGAAAAGATTGCTCACCAGTCATTAGCTTCTATTCACACAGATCTATATAATTTAAGTAATCTGACTACATTTACCAATCAAGGTTCAAATTATTGATTTAAATTGTAACTTTGAATCGTATTTAGCAGAAAAGGGACATTTTCGCAGAACCTAGCCTCTGCTGAGGGGTTTAGTTCAGACAGGAGTTACAAGGAAACCCTGTCAAGTGCCTTCTTGTTTTGGCGTCCTATGGTAACCAAGGATAGAAACTCAACTAGCTTTTCCAATTCTCTTATTAGCCAAGTTAATTCTCAATCCATGAAAGAACCCTACAAGTATTTTCTATAGTACTTGCTCAAAATCAGTGCTGGCCAAATAAAATAATATCAACTAAGTAGCTTGTGCTATGAACCTTACCGTGCCACATATACGCCATGTCCTTCTTCAGGTAAATATCCAAGAGCTCGTACAGCAGGATGAGGATCCTGGATTATACATCCACACCAATTTATCACACGCGTGGTTCCAATTCCATCCCTCACATCTGTTCCCACCAATAGTTCCATTTCATGACCCTGGAAAACCCATATGGAGGACAGATGATAATCAATAACGAAAAGGTCCAACAGTCAACTGAAGAAAGAGTATCCAAACAAGATATGATTTAACAAGTTTCCAGTTAAATTTTATATTGAAAAGTAAAATACTAAATAGCTGAAACTGCTCAATATGCATACCTGGCGAAAAATTGTTATCTTAAGCTTCTCATTACTGTCATTACACCTATCCAGTTCTTGACATGCATCTTCTATGTCCCGAAAGCATGTAACTGGCTCTTTATTAATCGCCAAAACCATGTCACCCTGTTCTAGTAGACTTTCAGCTTTGGAACCTGCGAAGCATCCTTTAACCCTTAAAACTTGACGTCTAATAGGATCTTTCTTCACAAGTGCCTGAAAAAGATGTACCAAAACGTAATGTGGTGCCAATCTTAGCAAAATATGTTAAATGTCTTCAATAATATAATTGGTAAAATGATTAATGTGATACAATCACACTGAGCACATATCAAAATGCATATGCAAACGTTAAAGACATCGAAATACTCATTGTATCATCTTCATTGCTTCATGTTAAATTCTGCATTCATTTCAAACTAGAATTTAAACCCTTTGAACCCACCAAAGAAAGAGAATAATGAAATACTAACTCCTGAGAGGAGGAAAAAAATGAACTTTTCCAAGTAGAATAGACTACCTGAATCCAAGAATCAGTCAATCCGAAACTGCGAGCTTTAGAAAGCAAAGTGGGGTAAAGTTCAACCTCTAATATTCTTACAAGCGGCATTGGCCTTTTGACTCCATTTATAAGAAGAGTAGGTCCTTCTGCACCATCTATGATTTTGGCAAGAATTTTGCTGATTGTATAAATTGGAATCCCTCGAACAAATTGATGGTCTTCAGATGAACTGCAACCGTATTTGAGCTGGAAGTTGGAATATAAAATGTAATAATTCGGCATGTTTATGCAATGTAGAAGCTCATACAAACTCCAGAAGCAGTGAAAAACACAAACCTGAGTTGAGAAGCTTCCCCATATTGCTTGAACCCGTCCTTGCTCATCAGCTATAACACCAGAAAAAGTACTACCAAAATCTAAAGCACGGACATAGTGAGTGCCACAGCATTCAGTCCCCAAGGACAGGGGAACAGGAAAAAAGAAGAATCTGCAGGAGAATAGATAGCAACGTCTAAGAACAATTAACAAGGTGATGTCAATTACCTGTATCAAGCTCGATTACTTCCATATTGATTGCTCTGTATCGGGGACAATCAGCAGAACCAATATTTAGAGCAGCACAAGGATTGGTGACAAAGGATTTCCTCGAAGTGGCCTGTAGACTCCTACTCAAACCCACGAGATAGACAGAATCTCCACGACACAGTGCAGGTTCTGAATTTAATCAAATAGTGTTTCCAAATAAGAAAGACATATAAAATTCAATTCAACCGGGCATACTAAACAGGCAGCAATGGATTAGGATACGATCAACCTTCCACCAGTAATAAAAAATTGCTTCTCCGAACAAGTATGAGCAGTTCGCATATAAATAATAAACATTGAGGACTACAAGTTGAATCGTAATCTGCTTACCCACAATCCACATTATGGGCAAATATCATATTGATGTAAACCAAAATGAATTGTTATAACCACGTTGAAAAACCAAAATGAAAAAAGATCCAGTTTTGGTAAGGCCTGAACGATCAGCTGAATGGCTGGTGTCACAGAGACATGAAATACAACATTTAACAATAGGATAGACTATTAACCACAACATATTAGCCTCCATTTGGCAAAATTTATAAAACATTTATAAATGATCTAACTTCATTTTCAATCACACGTTTCAATGCACCAACAAATACTACTCACTTATCCACAACTTAATTCTAGCTATTTAAAAATTAAACCGCCTATAAATTCTTCCCAAATAGAGGCTAAATAGAAGGTTGATATCCGAGAGGTGACTATTATCTGACACCCGCTGTGAATTCTGGCAACCCAAAAGCATGCAAGAGACATAGGATTCCAAGTTTCTTAACATCCAAAATTGCTCGCTTCATTCCATTTTGAAGTCCTGTGTCCTTATTAGCTTGTCTTCTAACTTAGGTCCATTTACGAAGTAAAATCTCCATCTTGCAGCATTCTCGCATCATTATTTAGCTTCAAAATCCATTTAAACCAAAATTTCTGTGGGGGTGAAAGGACGAAATGCTGAGGATATCTTGGGGTGGATGTTGTCAAATAACAGTAATCATAGAGGTTCTATTTTTTAAGAGGCAGGGATGTTTCTATCCCAAATGTAAACCACACTTAAGGATCTACAAATGCACCAATAGGTGAGGATCGAAGAGAAATGTGAAGCAGATGTATCAATGCAATTTGAAAACATACCGGGGAGGAGTTCAGCAGCTCGAACTACAGAAACACCATCACCTAGCAAGGAAGGATCATATGCAACAAGAGCAAAATTGTGCACAGGATGGAGAAAGACAACCTACAAAAGATGATTGCATTGCTTAATAACAACATACAACAACTGTATCCACAGCTTAAAAGATTGAAATTACCTCGCCAGGAATTTCAATTGGATAAGCAGCGAAAGACAACATCACATCAGAGACAGACACTGCCACCGTGTTTTTATCAACTGCAACCAATCCCATATTTTGAGAGTGATATATGATGACTCCAGTGCCAAAGAAATGTTGCGAGTGGACACAATCAACCATACATGATGTTGGTACATGAACCTGAAAATTGTGAAAAACCGAAAAGCAAATTTATTGATTTGAACATTTAGTTTACGAAATAAAGTAACCAGTGAGGTTTACGATGAAACCTAAAAATCAATTACTGATCTAAAACACTTGAACAGTGCATACGGCATGTGATATACATGAAAACAATGCAAGCATAAACAGTAACCATGAGTCATTTAAATTGATTATACAAATGGAAGTACATCATCAATTTAAAAAAAATAAATAAAACAAAAAAATACAAGAAGAACCTAAGCTTCGTTCACATTGAACTTGGTCAGCTACATCATCCAGTCTCTGCGATCCAAAGGCAGGAGGAACTTAAAATCTTTTTCCACCACCTCAAGCCATATTATTTTGGTCTACTTCTCTTTTTCCTCTAAACCTGTTCTACGGAGATCAAATATTGATGGAAAACATTCAAAAAACCCTTGACAGAAGGTCTCAAAATGAATATGACACTAGATCAGCCTTCAAACAGGCGGGGAATTCTGAGAATAATGTAAGTTTGAATTGGAGGAAAAACAGAGCAACCGTGGTTGCTGCATTTTGATGCAGTTAGAACCCAGATCCCTCCTGTTTCCCGTTTCAACAGCCTGCCTCACAATGGCTCCTAGCCCTCAGCCTTTGCTATACCAACTCCCTATTCCTCTTCAACTTTCTTCCCCTCCCTCTTCATTATTTCTTCCTCCTCCCCTTGCATCCCTCTTCATTATTTCTTCCACAAAGTAATCTCCATCAATAGAGTATGCATATAACCCATTTTGAACCTAAATTAAATTTCATGTAGAATCTCACCCTGACTAAGAGAATGAAAAGCAAGCACAAACACAGAAGTCAACACACTAAAATAATTTTATCATGTTACCTCAAACATCACAAGGGTTGGTTCTAACACACGCTCCGGCGAAGCATTAGCTGCTACAGCTACTCCACCTTGATAATCTCTCAAAACAGCATCTGTTGCTGTTCCAGAGTCCTCTAATCTTTCTTCCACCAGCTCATGTAAGGAATCAGGCAGTATGGAACCATCAGCAGATGTATCCTCCTCCACCCTCCTTTTTTTAGATCCAGCATCAGATTCATCCTCACAATGTGGTCCATCAGCAACATGTTCACAGCTAGTCTCCATACTGGTAACACCATCCAATGGTTCTTGGTTGACATGGTGATGTGTTTGTTCCATTGGAGAAACAGAAATAGTACCCGATGAAATAGTCGTGCTTGCTAGATCTTGTTTGGGATCGATGGTAGATGATAGAAGTGGAGAGTTGATTGGCAAACCTGGCTTTACATTCCATAAACCAGAACTGTCATTACGAGTGTATATTTGAGGAGGGGCATACCACTCATGGCGGTCAACAGTGACTAGGACAGACTGCAGCAAAAAAGAAATGTTAAAAGAAAATCTTCCAATTACTCTTGCAATAGTCAGCTATACATCTTAGATACATCTATACAAGCATCATTATCTAAAATACATAGTTAATAATGAAGTTATATCAGTAGAGAATTGAAAAGAATAATGAATATGCAAAGCATAATCAATTCAGGAACCACTAAAACCAGTCTCCGCTTTAGCTTAAGCTAGGCGTACGCTACTTGATACTTGGAAACAGAATAATGTGGTTATATCAGCAGAAAAGGAAAAGAATAATAAGCATACAAAAGCATAGTTCATAAATTCAAGAAGACGAAAACCACCGAAACAAGTATAAACCTTATCTTAAGGTAGGTGTATGGTACTTAATACTTAGAAGTATACATAGCTATAAACATAGAATAGGAAACTCATGGCTATCATCTTATGATAAATACAAGTTCGACCAGAGGGAAGCAGAAAGACAACCTGGAGACACTTTCTAACCTTGGATAATAATGCTTCGTTCGATCAAGCATATTACACAATGTCCTATATTGATTAATTGTTTTGAGAAGTAAAAGCTACCGATATTCTAGTTGTATGTTCATACATATACAAAAAACTGCCCAGTTTTGAGAGATGTGAAGGGAGACCCCCAGGAACATCATTATATTTATCTTGGGTACGCAGTGGGCATAAACTCCAGTTCACAATTATAAGAAAATGAACTCAACCAAAGGAAAGCAGGAGACACAACCTAGAGAAACTTTCTAGCTTTGGATGCTAGCGAAACATTCAATCAAGCATGTTTAGTAGTCCACTATTTATCAATTGTTCAGAGGAAATAGAGTACCCAGAATCTAGTTTTATCTACGAAAAGATGAACCAGATTCGATATATGTGAGGGTCCCAAGAACATCAGTATGTTTATTTTTGTCCACTAAAAATATATCATATGTACTGCAAATAAAACACTCACTTTTCTTGATATTCTAGGACACACAATTCTAAGAAATTTCAACTATCAAATTTAAGAACTAAACGAGTCAGGATAATGTAGTGTAGAATGTCCAAAGACATCAAAATTGCCAAAGTACCAATGTCTCGTGAAAGCCTTAATGACAAAAATTTATTCTGCTCAATCAGAAGTTTATTATAAATAAAAATTAATTTTTTGTCTTAAAAGTTCAATTCATCTACTTTTTCCTTGTTTTGGTGCTACTTGGTACTTCCTTTACCATGACTTCCACATCGTAAAACTAAGTTATGCGTCACTCAACAATCAAATTTTATCAAAGAAACAGAAAATCTAAAAAATATTAAGTGGGACCATATGCGGATTTGTCCAGTAATCACCAAACGACATGCATATTATCTCAAACTAGACTTCAAGAGAAGTGACATCTACCTTTCTTCGGTGACGATCTGTGTGGCTTATATATTCCAATGGTACTCTTGCACCTCTGGACAACTTAGAGAGCACAGATATAAGGTCGTCAACACTTGATATGTCTTCACCAGCAAACTTCTTAATGATAGCATGGCGTGGAACTCCAGCTCTAAATAGCATATATCTGTAAATGATAATGGGAACCATTCATTCTTTCTTGTAAATAAAAAAGATCACTATAGAAATGAGGTAGAATTTTCTCTACTCGAGATGGGAATCATAAAGGAAACCTCTCTCTTTAACTTGATTGTTTCTAATTAAAAAGCAGAATCCATATAATCTTACATAGGGATGGCAATGTGGAGGGAATGGGCCGGGTGGCTATCGAGTGACTTCTCAAAACCTTGCCACATTCCCCACCCAAACCTGCTTGCCATCCCCATCAGGCGACTGTTTAAGCAATCCACTCATTTTTGTTCCTTTATATTTCTGTCAAAATTATTGATTTTTGTATCGTATTCCCTGATCATATTATTTAATATAATCCCCTGTTTGATGGCATTATAAAGAGAAATCAGGGGGAAATGATGTTTTGAATAGTAATTTTTTTGGAGAATGTGCTGTTAAAAAGTAGGAAAAAAATTCGGGTTTAAGTACAGAATATTTTATTGTGTGAATGTGTGGTTGAAAATGAGTATAAGAAATATAAAGAGTTTTAATTTAAAGAGAGTCAAACATGGGCTAAATAAGTGTAAATCACAATTAATTTAAAAGCTAAACAAAGTGTTCCAACAATAAAAAATGTTCAATCAAAATCAGCTACCAACATTAACTAGGAAAAGTTTACACATCAAAGTTCCAAAGATGAAGATGAAAATCTAATTTATCCAGTATAGCAAGAAAAAATGATTTAAATGTCATCTTAGTACTCAAACCATCTCCATCTAAAAATCATCTTCACGGTGCAGATTTCTGAAGATTCTGGGCAACTTAATGAAGAGGGGGTAAAACCCAAATCATTTATGTTCACCTTTTTATGCCTATACATTTTGTAATCAAAATAAACGGTGTACTTCAGTAATTTTACAGCTATGCGAAGCAGGGGTAGCACACAGATAGGATGGCCCCATACCCTCTCAGGGCATGCCCTGTGATCTTTTGCGTATCTCATTTTTACACCCCTTACCCACCCCATTTACGGTAGGCATGGCCAGCGTGGTCTCCCCACCCAACCCCTCTTCATTGTCATCCCTATTCATACATCAAAGAAGATTACTAGATATATTGGCGAACGAAAAAGATAATAAATGTATATACCCTTGTTCCGCAACATATACAAGACCACAATGAAACCGAAAGTTCCTTGCCTGCACATGGAACCAAGAATTACATTCAAAAGTGGGAGAAATCGTGGCACATCATAGCAATAATACACAATTAAAATGGAAATAATATTACACCCACATTACGAGCATGACACCTGCAAGATGCTTTCAGTTTTTCAATCGAGGCCATATCCTATTTTTCTTAGTATTTACCATCTCTCCCTCAATACAGTTCGCTCTCCTAATTTTAAAAATTAATAAATAGGGAAGAAACAGAGAACAGCAAGGAACCATTTGGATGACTCAAAAAGAAAGTATTCAAGTGGGGTATTACAAACTTTACATGTATTTCATTGACAAGAAAATAATGAGAGGATATCCTGCAAGGGAAAACCTTCCAGCAATTCTTAATACACGAGCACTGGAATTTTTTAACTACCATCCAACTACTTTTTTCTTCAATTATTACCCATTTTTACTTGAGCTTCCCATTCAATCAAAATATGCCTGAATTTTTTTTTTCTTTTTCCCCACCTTCACTTTTCCCACACAATACTTCAAATACAACACTCCAGGTATTCAAACAATGCAAAACAAGGTTAGATAGGTACAGCATTGGAAAATAAATGTAAGCAGGCACCAGCATTGTCAATCTGATTTTGAAACAGCAGAATTGTAGTATTCATGGGGAAGCTACAACTTCCTAACACTTGATATTCCCGATCTTTCACCACACCCACATCTAGCAATTTTTTCAAGGGGCAAAATATTACCTTGTGGGTTCTAAAATGACGGACAACCCCGGCATCAAAAGTCATAAAGATTGGTTAGCAAAATTAAATTCAAAAACTATAAATAAGAAAGTTAATAGTGCAAACTTATCTCAATAGTCACCGGTAGCTTAAACTAACACTTAAGTTCTATTATGTGTATACAACAGCAAAGATGAAAAGTACAAAACACTAGCATGCAATTAATAAAACGGTTGTGCTACATGTACATAATGATTTACATACACATGATGTGATGAGATATGATTGGGTCATAATTTCTCAACAAAAAAAACTTCCCCTCTCTTTTTAATACATCATCCGTATGTAAACCATTATGTAACTCTTTTATGTACAAGTAACATTATTCTTAATAAAATTCATTTTCCGTAAGAAAAGATTCTGATTCTGAATGTATCAAAATAAACAGGAAAAAACTACGGAAAAAAATTGTCCAGAAAGAGCACCAAAAACTTTAGGGCAGAAGGATATAAACAATCCAGAGAGAGAGGTCTTTCTTCACAAAAATGGACCAGTGTAAACATCATTTCTTTTCTTCATTAGCTTCCTAGGATCATTATATTTCCTTCTGATCATTGCATGTTCATTATAAACTTTCAGTTCATGGTTTTATCCTTCAGATCCATAATAGCAAACAGTAAATTTTTTTAATGGCAGATGAATCATTATGCCCATGCTTGATATGGATTAAAATTCAAATTTTAATCTAAATCAAAGTCAACAATTAATTTCAACTACATATTTCATAGAACCCACAACTTTTCAACCACACATTCCATCCACTTTTATCAAAATCTGATTTTAATCTCCACCAAACAGGGGGTATATTTCCTTCTAATCATTGCATGTTCATTATAAACTTTCAGTTCATGGTTTTATCCTTCAGATCAGATACATAATGGCAAACAGTAAATTTTTGTAACCCCAACAGAATATAGCCCCTGTTTGACATCCTTAAAATTTTAAAAACATAGTTTTGAATAGTATTTTTTAGAGGATGTGTGGTTAAAAAGTACGGAAAAGTTTTGGGTATATGTGTAGAATATTTTCTTGTGTGAATGTGTGGTTAAAAATGAGTAAAATTAAATTTAAAGGATGTCAAACAGGGGCATAATATATAGTTGGGAAACATAAATCTATTGCTCAATGGAAGTGTTTCTGCAACTCTACAAAATTATTGGATGAAACAGTGAAGATGTATGTCATCAAGTCACGGGACACACATGAACCATGAAAATTTCAAGCCAAGGATACACCAAACATAGAAATTATACCAGCCACCAACTGATGATAAGTAAAAGCAGTATAAGTTAACCTGTTGATAAGAAAGAGGGTGTATCACGGCACCACTAACTTCCAGAAAGTAATCAGGAGTTATCGAGTGCAGATTCTGAACCTGAGATAGTTTACACAGAGAGAGTCAATATAAAGAATCTAAATGGAGGGCTTAGTGAAAAGATTCCAAAAGAACTTCAATGGGTAGCTCTCTGCGCTTGGACAGAAGCCTGAACACCCATGAATTTTAAATATAGCCGCCAACAAACAGTTCAGCCTACCAACAGAAAGTATTGAGCTAATTAAAACAGTTTTTGTACACATTAAATTCCAAAGAGCAAAAAAAAGTAATTCTACGGGACACTTGGTAAACCAAGCTCCATACATCAGAGAACCTTGCACATCCTTCCTCTTCTTATTACTTCTCACCATTGTTCCAATCACATTAACTAGTTGCACAAACTAAATTATCCATACTAAGAATCACAACAGTTCACCAATTTAGAAAATTTTATTTACCAACTCCATAAGAGATGTCTAACGAAGGTATATTGATAGAGGAATTGATGAATTGGGTATATCTAGAGAGGATTGCTTATGTTTGGATCATGGAAGGTTCTTTTGCAGTAAAATGATGAACAGAAACAGTCTGTCCACCCAGCCATGGAGGAACCAAAAAATGTAAAATTCTATGGACTTGAGCATATATCTCACCAGCAGTTCCACAGTCAAAGGCTTGCCTCCCCTTTCAATTTGAAGTTGAACTTTATGGTTAACACTTTCATCAAGTAAACTCTCCATTTTCAGGAATTGGGTAGTCACCTGCCATCACGATTTTTAGAATTAACTTCGCATTAAAGAATAAAAAGATAATATAAAAATCAAAAACCAGAACCACCACTACTCATCACGTATGTAAGCTCTGCCTTGGGCTTTATAACATGTCACAATATGAATTTAAACTGTGAATATATCCAATCCACAAAAGCACTGTTCTCTTTCAACTATTCACAACCACAAGTATCTTACGACGTTTAACTATTTTTGTCGATTTTACTCAAAATATAGCAGTCATACAAGACACACTGAAAAAACTCCAGTTATTCTTCATATAGGAATGACTATCATACATCATCCAAAAAGGAAGAAAGTTTTTCAACATTTCACTCTTAGTAGAGAGACACTGTAATATCCTTGACATCACTCCAATTATCTAGGATGATTATATAACTTTTCTTGTAACGTGTGGATTTGCAGCGACTTGATCAGAATGTTTGATTTGTCCTACTCAAGACTAAGCCCTCTGAAGCTGGAAAATTAATAGAATATATCAGGCACAATAACTGATGGAGATAGCAGTGAAGATTTGCCAGAGTTGAGCACTTATTTTAGGCATAGAAATAAGAAGAGATTTCAATTCAATTTATAGCATTTAAATTTATTCTTTCTCATAATTACCCCATTCTGCATCAATAACAAATTAATAACACTGGGAGAAGGTAATCAATCCTAACAAGGCAATAGCATGATATCATAAATGTATTTACCGAAGATATAATTAATTGATATAGATCCTCTACTAGAATTAATATAATCAACAGTGCCCACTCATACAAGCATAACCATCAGCACAGTAAAAAACGCCAATACAAATTATAGAGGAAAGTTACCTCCCCATTCAAATGAACAAGCACATCACCAGGTTCCAAAAGCTTATGTGCTGGGCCACCTGGCACCTGAAACCAAGGCAGGAATATGCCACATTCAAATGAAAACAAAAGCAACAACACTACTTGCTGTTCGGTTATCACTAATATTAACAAACTAGTATATAAATTTAATGACACAATGCACCGAAATATATACTCACCACAGAATCAACAACAAGCATTCCAGTTTCTTCAGGTGGAGATGCATGGCGCACCAGCTAATTCATTAAAATTGGAAAGAGAATATCATGCATTTGTGATTTTGACAATTACTTCAAGAAATTCATAAGTACAATCTGGAAGAATGGAAGCCTCATGATCAATGATGAATAGAAGAATGTGGGGGTTTATACCTGTTCCGTTTCGCTTCTGAGCCCAAGTCGACGTGTCTCATCAAAGCCTTTATGGAGAAAAGTAACCTATATCATGCAAAATTTTAACCCAAACCAAACATTACCTTTGCGAAACCCAGAATGAAAGAATGTGAAAGATAAATAAGAACAAAAACTCACTTCAAACAATTACAAAGCATATTTTTAGCTAAAAAAGATGTGGTCCATGTGTAAGAAATCAATTAAATTTCTAGCAGATCGTCATCCCTTTGACCAATTTGGGATGCTTAATACATGTTATGACCAATTTCCAATGTTCAGAGGTCACGGAGAACAGAAGCTTGCTAAAGCAACTAATCAAATTAAATTCCCTTTCCATGAAATCTGCAGTTCTTCGCAGGTACCACTTTATTACTCCTCTTATAATATCTGAAAAATCTTCATTAATTATGTTGAGAAATTTCTTTGATCAGTAAATTTAAATTCTTCAAATAAATCTTTTTTTATTGGAAATGGTGAGTTAGTGCATGTACGGCATAAAAGCTACTTGTACAGTATCCAAAGTTTCAGTGATTGACTGATTGCTTATTCAAATGCAAAGCACCATAAACAAAAGCATTTCCAGAGGAGATAAGAAAGGTTAGATAGATAATTTATGAAACTAAATTTCAAGGCAATTGTAATCAGAAAGTCATGAGATAATACAATGGTAAGCATACAAGGAGAGTTAGTCTTGCAGTCATGCGAGGATGTATGCAACAAAAAATCTATCCAATTATTTTATCCCAAATGTAAAAATGTGAACACCATTAAGTAAATTATACAATGGCGGTGTTACATTTACAACACAAAACAGATAGGGAGGACAAAGATATAGCCCTATAAGAAAGAACTGACAAACCTGAAGCGTACCCCGAGGAATGGTGACAGCCTTCCATTTATTTGTAGTAGAATCTATTCCTTGCTGTAAGAAGTCTAATGCCCTCACAACCTGCAAGCCAGTTTAACAGACTATCAGTTATTAGGCACACGTGATCACAGTCCCATTTAACTACGGTCAAGTTATTGTTTTAAGTTTTTTGAAAGATCAAAAGGTATTTTCATATATGATTGACATAGAAAGAAGGTAATTTCATTGCAAGAATGTAACCTAAGTTCCATTTTGATAACAGTTCTTAATAATAGCACATATGTAGGTGAACCTACATCTGTACAGTGACGGAAAATAAACCAAAAATAAGTTGAAACAGGAAGATATCAATGATCAACGGTTCAACCTATAAAAACCAGTGAAAATAGGGTAGTGTCCCATCTAGAGAGTTCACTTCAGACAAACGGGATCTTGAAGAAGAAGCACTAATACAGATTCCACAGAAAAGAAAGAAGTTTCTTGTATTTAAAATGTCAATTCCATCTTCAGGTTTCTTTCTGTAAACAATTAAGTTGAATTGAACTTTCTCCTACCATGGAGGGAAGGTTATTGTCCAGCTTTCATTTAGAAAAAAATCAACCGGATGCCCCAAATATATATAACAACTGCTAATGGCCAAACATCAGAAAATTACTTACTCGTTCTAAAGGTAAGAAAAAGGCCGAAGCACTGGATGTCTTGCTCCCAGCATTCAAGGCAACTGCTCTGCCTTGCCAGTCAATTACAGGGGAGCCACTTGAACCACCTTTTGTTCCAGAAGCTGCCTGTAGTATGTAAAATTACTGAAAAGGTGAAGAGAAGCAATCAACTGGACACAAAAGGATGATAAGATTCGGAACCAGACAGAGCAAGAAAACTCAGTCATCATAGAAAGGGCAAAAATTCAGATGTTAACCAACAAAGTTCCAAATATAACAAATTGTTTAAGGTCAAACAACCAAATCTGATAATTTAGTATAGACATATATGAGATAGGAATTTGTAAGCAGTGGCAACAACAATGGTACCACTTCAATAAAAATATCACCTTTGCACTTTGTGCATCTGGACTATTTAGTTGTTTATCAAAATTTAACTACTGTCAGCTCCCCAACTCCCAAATCAGCATAAGACCATACAAGCTTCAAATATACATTACTTCCAAACAAACTTGTTTTATATGGCCTACATAGATTACTAAGCTGCTTTATAGCTTCCGGTTAGGATAGGGCAGAATATCGAACACGTGTCATGTCGTGTCAAACCCCGACACTCAAGGACATTGATAAGTGTATTCATGAACTTATCTAGGCCGTTAAATATGGATATTTGGGAGTACTTTTGATGAATTATAGCTTAATCTCTTGTATATGTTATTTGTTAGGTAAAACTCGATGATTCAAAGTAAATTTGGAATAAATGAATGATACCCGACGAAAAAGAAAGAATTCCAAAGTTTGGGAACTAAGTTACAACTTACAAATATACAAAAGATGATTAGGACCAAGAGAAGATGACTAAAGATGACAAGAATCAATTGGATGTAATTAGAAGACAAAGGATGAAACTTGCATGGAGAAGGACTCAATCTGCACAAAGCACAACACCTGAGGACCAAACATGCACATTATAATTACAAAGGTTGAGAATGCAGGAACATCAAAGTCATAAAACTAATTACCGCCTGAAAGTTGTAATACAAACTAAAAATAATGGCATTAAACAAGATAAACAGTTAAGTATTTTTATGAAATAAACTTGCCAATTTGTGTGTAAAAAATTTCCACATTTGTTTAGCCAATAACAATAAAATAAAATGCCAATTAACGGTGAGAAATTGCAAGTCAGGTGAAACTAGGCACAGTGGAGCATAGTGTATCTAAGCAATACCATCTTCTACAGACTCTCTCTGTAACATAAAACCAGTGATTCTGAGAAAAAATGTTTTGTGACTACTCTCTTTCTTGATCTGACCGATATTGCTTACATGTTTTAACCTCTGTATTCAGAAGTTCTCTCTATATTTCAATCACGGCCTGATTATTCCTATGAAATAACCAAGAACGTGGCTAGAATGAAGGATTTTGAATATCAGAACATATTAGCAGCAGTGTGAAAAATCCATACAAAGTGCCAAGCCAGATACTCTATCTATTAGCCATCTAAGTGAACCAAAATAAATCCAGATCACCAATACCCCCACCCACCCCCTTTTCCTGTTTTCTTAAATTGCAGCAGGGTAACATTGATTTTGCAATGAAAAGCAATTGATATCATAAATCTTACTTGCATGTAAAATGTATTGAAGTCGTTGTAGCCATCCCTGCACAAGATAATACATTCATCATTAAAATGACATTGGGAGGTGAAACTTTCAATATTGATCCAAGCATAAACTGAGCCAGAATTATTATTGGTAATTACAGATTATGAAGAACCTTAATGGTTCGACCAAAACGAAATATAACATTGATTCTGTAATGCTTGTCAATAATTTTGACCAGCCAGACAAAACGTACTGAATGTAAGGAAAGATCTTCAACCTCTCGGTAAATTAAAGACACAAAGATGTATGTCCAATTAGCAATGTAGAAGCCCAAGATAAAATTTTGAGAAAAAGACGAGTCTTTGCACATATAAGTCAACTTGGTCGACTGAAGTGTAGAAAGTTCATCAGTGTCTATAAAATACTCCTATACCAATCATTCAATGACTTAGTTTGGCATGGACAGTCAGTTGATGGTTTTTTAAGGCCACGATTCATATCCGAATTGTCTTACTGCAGAAACAATTTTTCTGTCGAAAATTAAATAAATGGTCAATGGAGCAAGTAATATTGCATGCATCTGAAACACTATTAGAAAATGCAGAGCGTACATGAGACGAGAGTGTTGTGCTGGAAACAGTAAATTCAATCTACAATGGTTGGATTTAAAACAGAAATGATACAGCATGTCGTATAACAAAATAAGCAATAGAAGATTCTTCACAACCAAAATTACGTAGGGAGAAAAGAGTGCAGAATGTTGTACACAGGAAGACAAATTGTCACTTAATCAATCAAAATGCACAAGTAGAAAAGGAAAGAATATTTGCAGTCACTTTTCAGCTTATATCTAACAAACTGAATGTCAAGTTCTTGGTAAATCCATTGTCTAAAAAAACCAACTTGAAGCTTATGCCTTGAATTCCGCTTGATGTGAAGCTCTCATAAAACGCCTCGAATTCCAATCCTTGACAATTATTTGGTAGAAATCAATCATATAATTTTCAGACTTCAAAAATCATCACTAAGCTCTCCCCCCACTACTACTCTTAATGATATTGCAAGTTCATGAATAAGCAATCAGATACAAATCAGAATCAGAATGGCAAATAGATTAACATACTTTTTATAGTGTGGGGCATCTCTGTCCAAACGAGCAAGGGTACCAGCCAAAATAGAGACCTGTAGATTCAGAAAGGAGCAAAATATACTAAAAATAATGCAGATTGAGGATTTTGTGATGCAACTAATGTAGAAAACTCAGAAAGAAATCCAAGATGAGTGAAAGCAAAAATGCTTCATCACTACATTCATTATATTGTAGACAGACATTAAGTTCAGATTGAGCCTAATATCAACTTGGCCACCATTAACCAGTGGGCAAGAAACGTGATATTGTAAATACTACAAACAGATCAATTCTTAGTTCTTACTAATAGACACGGTCTAATTTCTTAGGGATTTAAATTTGCCATACAATAAATCAATTGACAAGAAAAGATCTGCATACCTTTTCCCCACTATCGTTGCCCACAACCCTGATTTCAAGTCCAACACAAGCTGCCTCAGGAGCAAGAGGAATCTCCTCGTAGCTCAGAAATTGTATTGCACAAGGGTCATAATGAAAAAAGCCAAAATCATGAACCTAGAAAAACAAAGCATCATGTTAGCACGACTTACCTGATATAGATCTAAGGTACGATTTCAACCCTTATCAGGCTAAAGAAAGATCTAGACAAACTTCCACTAAGAAAGTGATAGACAGCTTCACCTCTCTCTCTCTCTCTCTCTCTCTCTCTCTCTCTCTCTCTCTCACGGAGAGACACGTGTAACTAGGCAACTAGCAAACTGCTGAAAAAGAAAGTGGGTATTAATCATTAAGATTCGGCGCCATGATGCATCTCTTTTCTTCAATAATATCTTCACTTAAAACAAGGAATGGCCCTTTCAATGGAAAAGGTCAAAGGAGCAAGCAAGATGCAGTCATGTGCCAAAAGAAAGATGAGTAGAGGATACATCTAAGATAAAACAACCTTCACCAGAGGTTAATCTCACAGTAAGTGTGTGAATAGATATAGGATTTTGTAGCCCACCAGTCGCATTAGATTGCCATGCCCTTGGATTGTTCTCCATCAATTACCAAAAGCAAGACATTGTAGAAAGCAAGATCACCGTGGAAAGAAACAATTTTGAAGTGTTACAACTACACGACAACTTTGTAGTGTCATAACTACACGACAAAACTGTCCGCAGCTTATGCATTTGTCAAGGATAGAGACTGAAGAAATAACAATTTCGGACGAGACTAAAAGGACATATGAACCGCTGCATATTAAGTTGCACAATGGGTCTGTTATTTAAGAAAACTAACTTAAGCAAGATTAATGTGGAAAGAAACAATTTTGGAGTGTTAAAACTATTCAGGAACTTTTAAGTTTTATAACTAAATGAAAAAACTGTGCGCAGCTTATGCATTTGACAAGGATAGAGACTGAAAAAATAATAATTTCTGACAAGTCTAGGAAGGCCATATGAACAGCTGCGTATTAGGTTGGATCTGTTATTCATTAAAATAAACTTTAGCTGGATTGCCAGTAACAATCTATCTAATTATAAGTTGTCAATGTAGAAACTTTCAACAAATAATACAACTCAAGCACACCTTCGTTCAATCAATAGTCCAACTCATGCAATATATCCCTTCTTTCTGTTCCCATATTAGTTCTGGTAAATAAATTCTTAAGTTAAGTTTTTAATTTGACTCCTATTACATCAAAAACTTGAAAATCTACCCAGCCAGTTTTGAATTGTAAGATTATGATTAGTACTCCAACAAGAAAGCTGAATTATTCATGAAATGAAGCAGTAACAACTCACGGGATCTCTGTATATTGGATACACCGGAATTTCTTCACGGTTCACAAACATAGCTTCAGCCACCACCGGCCCTGTGACAAGAAACATAACAATCGTCGAACCACATTCAAGAAAAAGAAAAAGAAAAAGAACTTAGCTAAAGGGAGAGAGATAAAAAAAGATTAAATTTTGAACCAGGCTTGACAACGTGGCGGTTGGTGAGGATGATGCCACGGCGCTTATCGACGACGAAGCCCGTGGCATAGGAGGCGCCGGCGGACTCGGTGTCAAAGGCGCGGCAAGCGGTGGTGCGGAGGACAACAACGGCGAGGACCACTTTGTTGAGGGCTCTCCTCCAGTCATCGGCGGTTGCCAGGCTCTCCTTGAGCGGCGGATCGATCTCCATGCACAGCTCCTCCTTCATGCTTGTCTCCATCCCTGCCAACACCTCATCCGATCCCAACCTCTCCATTTCAATTACCAGACCTTCAAAACCCTAAAAATCAATCTTTTTCAGTGCTAGTGGTACAAGTTTTCGGACAGAAAAATCTTAACCTCAAGATATGAATTGTGAATTTGTGTCAGAAGCGGAATCTGAGTTTAGCAAATATTTCGGCGAGTGTAGAGGTTTACTGATTTTCGACTTCTACGGGATCTGAAAATGTGCGTGAATTAATATTTATTGAAGAGAAATATTGTCCCTAATATTGTTTCTTGTCGTTCATTGGTTTCATTTTCTTTCAGCCCCTATTTATTCGTACTTTCAGTGGTCAGATTGAATTGTCTGCAGTAGTCTTTAGTGCGGTGTCTACGAGATGCGCAATACATTGTTGTACACTTTGAACAAAGTTTCAAATGTCAAATTTCCACTGTAGATAGCTGAGTACAACGAGGACGGATCACTTATGTGGAAGAAAATGAAGCCCATGACACTCATGCTCATTTTTATCTCTTTCTTCATTTCAATCACACATTCTCCCAATAAAATAATATTAAACACAAATCTAAAACTTTTCATAACTTTTCATAACTTTTTCACCACACATTTTCCCATACATCACTATTCCAAAAATTATATTCTCCAAAAAAATAGGTGTCAAACACCCTCGAAATGGGTAAATACTCTTGCTTTAGTTGATGTGCCAAATGGCTCTTGAAGTGTGACGCACTGTACATTTCTTTGAAAAAGTCTACATGTACATAATATATGCACATAATAGTGTCCATAATGTGATGTGGATAAAATCTTGTTGTTGATGTGAAAGTGTGAGATTTAAATTAATTGTTGGATCCAGTGTCACGTGTCATTATGGACATCATTATGTATAGATTTATGTACATGTAGCACTTCTCCATTTCTTTTAATACATTGTCCCCGGTTTAATTTTTGGCTAAAAATCAAAATTTCAATAACATTTTAATAAAAGTTAATATAATATATATTTGAAAGTGGATAAAAATTGTAAAAGCTATAAGTCTCATGTATAGTTAAAAATGAGTTTTAAAAACTAAGACTAAACAGAATTATGGTAGCATGTGTCGGCTAATCAATGAGTTGGTTTATCAAGTTCAAATATGATTTAGCTAGTTTTCAATGCTCGACTGGGAGTTGATTTTTATCCTCGAAAATCTACACAATGCATGTACAAATTACAATTTTTTTCAGTTGAAAAATTATAAATTGCATTTTGAATACAATCTCGTGTTCAAACTCACTCTCGTCAAATTTAACATTATTGAACTCAAATAAAGAAATTGACCTTATTTTAGTTGTATTCATCTGTTTTACGAGCGACTATTGTCATATTCGAAAATATTGCAACCTGATAATTTAGCATTTTCTTTGGACTTTTGAATTCCATACCTTACTTACTCCATAGTTTTTTTATCCACTAAGAGAATAATTTTTCTCTTTTCTAACCTAAATTGTTGGCATTACCATTCAATTTCAACTAAAAATAAACATTGAATTATAAACACGGCATTCTTCAAGTGTCTATTTGGTTGTGCTCATAACCTTTTTTTCTTTTCAAGTCATTCTTGCAACTTTATGATAGCTTTTTGTCGATTAAAAAGCACATAATCCAAGCAATTCTCCTTTCATTCTCTCCCCCTTTTTGTGTCCTTTCTTTTGGCAAGTTGCAATTCTCTTTTATTTTTCTTAGCTTTTGTCTTTGTAGCATAATTGCATTTCATATTCACGTAGTCCATCCTGTTTCTATCCTTAGTCCATATTTGGTCTCCATTTTTTATAATTCATTTTCAATCATACATTAAGTGGGACTTACAACTTTTATCAATTTTTCAACCACACGAGTCATCTACTACTTTATCAAATTTTATTAAAAATCTTATTTTTATCAAAATCAAATAGAGACGTAATCTCTGGGCATTCCTTTTTTTTCTTTTTTGTTTTAATGCATGTATTATTGTCCATCCTACCTAACATTTTTAATCTTAGGAGGTTGCATTGCTCATTCTACATTCGTATATTGCGGTTATATTCATTATTTGTATTGTCTAATCCTATTGTTGATCTCTAATAGATGATCAACAAATTTCCTTGCCTAATCAAAGATTTTTCCTCCTAAATCGACTATTTTGCAGTTCAATAAGGAGTAAGAAGAAAAATGACTATTTATGAGGAAGCTATTTCAAATTTAACATATTATTTTTCATCAGAAGTATGAATATTTATAGATTTCTATTCTAATAACTTTGTGGGTAAATGAGTCTTTAGAGTTGGTGACATATGGTAGCCATCGATAAATCGATTTCTAACCTATTTTCTTATTAGGTCATTTTTTACTTGTATGCTTATATGTTCTTCGTTCATTGGTTATGAAGTTATGTTTTATACTTCTATTCACATATGACTTGATAAACGATTTTTATTGATGTGGAATGAGTTGATAGTTCGTTATTTGTGGGTTCTTACTGACGTTCTTTTTGCATCCGAAGGTTCGCATACATATTACTTACTTTAAAAAAGGTTCACGGGAATACGTGTTCACAGAAATTCGTTTATGAGTTTTTATTATTCAGCACCTATCAAATAATACAATATTGATACATTAACGTACCCGATCACGAACACGTTCAAAGTTATAGTCATTCTAACGGTTAAGCCAGCTATATCTCCCCTGCATTTCAAGAAGAAGATAATGATAATTGCTTGGATTAGGTAGGGGAAAAAAAGTACAGGTTTTGGTTACTCCATGCCCAAATGGCTCTTGAAATGTGAAACGGTGTAGCATTTCTTTTAACACAAGGCATTGCGTGCCAGCCGATAGAGCACCTTCTGAGTCGATAGATGGTTGCTAATTAGGTTCATCAAGTTCAATTATGATTTGGTTCGATTTCGATATAATTTAAATTTTAAATTGAGATAATTTCGATACGTGAGAGAATATGAAGTTTCATATGTGACACGAAACTTTTTTAATTTTCTTTGGAATATTGAATTCCCCACCCTACCCAACAGTGTTTTCATACATTAATAGAATATTTTTCTCTTTTTACTCTAAATTATCGGAGTGTCATTACCTTTCAATTAAACATAAACATTGAATTATTACCACTGCATTCTTCAATTGTCTCTTTCTTATTTAGGTTGTGCTTATAACCGTTTTTCTTTTTGCGACACATAATCGTATTGTATATTAATGTATTTCATTTCCATCTTCCTTGTTCCTTGTATATTAATCGTATTTACATCAATACACAAGAAAAAAAAAAAAAAA
>CAIGRT010095140.1:0-21534 GCA_903798405.1 Fraxinus platypoda | reverse complement strand
TATACCTTCATTCATATATCCAGCATAATTCATTCATTTGTTTAAATTCATTAATTTAGCTAAATACAAATCAGTAACTTTACCCGTTGAGACAAGTTCGATTCTGACATTATTGTTGAGAATTTGATGTGAACTATAAATAGAAATGGCGGTAAATATATACTATTTATACCCAATTTTGTCGAGTTGACTCGTAACTCGTTCTCATTTTTTTAGCGCCTTTTTGGTTTAGGTTCCACATGGTTAAAATTAACGAGTTGAAGGCAAGAGGAATACCGGGAAGAAGGAATCAAGTTGCTGCCGGGAAGAAGAGCTACTGCCAGTTACTGCGGCCAATTCCAATTCAAAACCAGGATGACACTGTTTTGAACTAGAACGAGACGGTGTCATTTTGAGCTAAAACTTTCAATGATAATAGGGAACACGTTCTATATTATTTTGCAAGTTGAATAATGCAACTTTCTTCTGTTATAACGAGATGGAGAAGAGGGGAAAAGGTGTGAGTTGTTCGGTGTGAATTTCCCTCCCAAATCTCTCTCTATTTTCTCTCTCTTTCTCGTCTCTTTCTTAACTCTGTCTTACTTTCTCTATTTCTGTAATTCGACTTCACTGTTATTGAATTCAATAAATTCAGTCGTTTTGTTAGTTGTTAAAATTTAAAAGAAAAGCTATATTGATTGTTGGAATTAGCTAGGTTGAGGTTTTAGCTTAACCATTACAGGGGTATATTTATTTGTAGAGAGAGATTTCCACTTGAGAGAGATGGGTAAAAAAGGCAAAACAGAACTCACAATACAGCGTGATGACGGCTGAAGGAGGTTTTTGCATGAAAATACAAGTGTCCTAAATATTGTGAGTGTGCGCTCTTTGGTTTCATCATCATATAACGCCACAAATTGGAATAATATTATTGGCAACAAAAATATTCTTGATGAAGAAATTAATATGCCGAATTTTCCTTTTTTCTTCTTGATTTCAACTCAATCTACTAGTGTAATGTGTTGTTTTCTTATGCACCTATAGACACCTCCATATCTCCTCCTCCACCATGTGGTTTGCACCACCCTACACCTACCATCACCACCCACTATCGTACTTAATTATTTAGATTCTTGAAAATTCATTTTCTCACAATTCAATACCATTTGGGTGCCTACTTTTTCTCAATCGGGATTTTGACGATCACTGTCTTCATAGTCTATAAATTCTTGTCATTTTTTATGCAATGGGTTCAATTCTACGATTTCGAAAGCTATGTGTTCTGGAGCCTGTGAAGTGTAATGAATTTAATGAAAAAGAGGAACAAATTAAGTTAGATGATGAGAAGAAATCGTTTGGAATCCCCAAAATTGAGAAAAAGGACAAGGGTTTATCAGAAGAGAAGAAGACGGCCTAACAAGGAATGGAGATGCAAAGATTCCTGCTGTTGGGCAATTGGTTACATTTGCACTATTTGGTGACTCATCTTGTTTCTGTTCAACTGTTTGCCTGCAAATTTGCCTGGACTTAAGGTGCCCGAACCCCCAGAGATGAGGCTCAAGCACGAAGGAGACGAAGGATTGGATGCTCTCTACCCGGTTGTGATGGTGCCCGGCATTGTCACCGAAGGACTTGAGCTCTGCGAGGGCAGACCGCGTTCCGAGGGCCCTTTTTGCAGGCAGCTTTGGGAAGGTAGCTTTACTGAAATTTTGAGGAGGTATTTTGTACATTTTCATTTTGTTATGTGCTTAAGTTAAAATACAATTCAAACAAATAAGCTTGTCCTGGTTTGACATGGAATCGCGCTAGTAAAATACGGAGTTTGTCATGCCGTCACGCGCACGACTTTCATGAGAAAATCAGTTTGTATGTGGGACGCGTTGATGATAATTTAAATACATAAGTTTGTATGCTCCCTAACAGTTAGGCTTTAAGAGGTTGAAATCTGTATTGAGATTGTGACACCCAACTGTTTATTTTAATGGATTTTAGGCCTATGTGTTGGTTGGAGCATCTATCTTTGGACGATGAGATGACAATGAGACGGGGCTCGATCCACCAGGCATTAGGGTTCGTGCGGTTCCTGGACTATTTTGCTCCGGGATATTTTGTTTGGGCTACTCTTATCGAAAATTTAGCCCTCATGGGCTACGAGGGCAAGAACATGTACATGGCTGCATATGATTGGAGGCTATTTTTTCAGAATACAGAGGTAAATTTTGCAAACAGAGGATATACATTTTTTACCTTTGATCGATCATATCTTATTAACCTTAATTCCAATGAAGTATAACTCAAGCCGGTTTTATATAAATATTAAATGTGACCATATGTCGTCTGCAGATTATCAGGTGGGCCCAATTTTAGTTATTTAATGCTAGAATTCATGAAAATATGAGCATTTATTACCAATCATTACTATAATCTTGATTGGTGCAAGATTCTTTTGTAGTAATTGATTGAATGCAACTATAGCCAAGCCTTAACTTCTTGCATATTCTACTTATTTCCTTACGTAAGTGTCTCATAGAAGTGGAAGTTTATTCTTGTAATTGTTCAAGAACCTATGCTTAGAAACTAAACTGCTGTTCATTGTGCTGTCCAGTCAAGTATCATATGCTCTCGGAATTTTCCCTTTAATCATTGTAAAGAATTAGCTTGTAATGTGTAAATTTCTTCAATTGAGTCGAGTTATCTATATTATATTCACAATTTGGATTGTACAGGTCCGGGACCAAAATCTTAGCAGATTAAAGAGTAAAATCGAGCTTCTGATGTAACTAATGGGAATAAAAAAGTGGTGGTGGTGCCCCATTCCAAGGGGGTTATCTATTTTCTCCATTTCCTTAAATGGGTTGAAGCGCCTCCACCTATGGGAGGAGGTGGTGGCCCAGGCTGGTGTGCCTAGCACATAAAATCAATAATGAATATCGGTCCGACATTTCTTGGTGTTCCGAAAGCAGTCAGTAACATATTGTCGGCCGAGAGCAAAGATGTTGCTTTTATCAGGTTAGTTTCTTTGCATTTCTTTGCATATTATGCATTCAAATTAAACCTCATCCAATTAAGTAATATCTTGTTATTTTATTTTCATCGTGCTCGTGCCCATTATTTCTTCTGCATTTGATATTGCAGAGCAATGGCTCCCGGTCTTCTAGATTTCGAAATTCTCGGCCTTCAAACTCTACATCATGTCATTTCTTTGATACCTAAAGGAGGAGAGACGATATGGGGTAACTTGGATTGGTCTCCGGAAGAACATCATGTTTGTGACTCAGCAAAGAAAAAGTATCAGCAAGATTTTGACAACAATGGCAATAACAGTGACAATCAGAGGCTTTTCCAAGTACAAGAGCCAACTAAATATGGAAGGATTATCTCATTCGGGAAAATAGTATCGGATTTGCCTTCTTCTGTACTCCCGACTCTTGCTTCCAAGGTATAACTATTCCCATGTCATTTTATGTTTAAATAAGTGACTACTATTTTTACTATAAGATCTCAAAGCTGCATAATTTATAAAAAGAAGTGCTTTCCCTGATCTTCAAATAAGTTAATTCCAGCCTTGTGTACTTTTGATTTTTAGAATATGCATTCATTAGACATCAAAATTGGAACGGGACAAAGGACGAGAGGTTCAGAAACATAAAAATGATGTTACATATTAGTTCTCTCTAAATCCGCACACTAGCGGGTCATGTTTATTGAATTATTGAATTCGGAGCATGACTAAACCTGAAATATTGTTGAAGGTTTGTTACGTTAAATTAAATATAGCTGAACAATGTAACTAAAAAGTTCCGTTATTGGGTCGGTAGCTGAAATGGAGATGGCCCAATACTGGGCCTAAACTAGCCCAGCTTTGTTATCGGTCTGGGCCTAATGGCCCGGTCCCGGCTAAACCCATTTTGTATCTAAAGCTTTCAATTCAAGGTCATATTCATTAATGTGTACTAAATATGACTCGGCTATATAATGACCAAGATTTTAACGTATTTTTCTGTAACCAATTCTCTCTATTAAATATTTCGTAAATGCATAAATAAAGAAATTTGAGTGCCTACTGTTGAATTGGAGTTAAGAAGTTTTCTGGATTTTGTTTACATGAAGGAATGTGAATTACAAGCTAGTACAGCTAAAAGTAAAAGTTTAGCAAGACAAGCCAGTTGAATTTAGGTGGAACCAATGCCAATTCTTTTAGGTGCTTATAGCTTTTGCCACAATATATCCCAAATTTATGAATAAATTAACATGGTTGAATTGAAGAATTGCCGCAAGATAAATTTTCTATGAAGGTTCAATTCATGGCAATGGATAAAAAAAATAAAAATAAAAATTTGGTTGTCGACTACGCTAAAAATTTGGTGGTGGCATTTGCGGCGGCCACAGTGGCGTGGGAGGCCAGATTTTGATGTTGGGGAGGCGTGGGAGTTGGGTGGGTGAGTGGGGGTGGGGTGTAAAATTCGTCTCTTTCATAACAAGTCATGTAAGTATGGAATTTAAGGTTTTTTTTTTCGGTGAATTTTAAATTTTCGACATTAAAATATATGAAAAGTTTTTTTTTTTAGCTGGAACCCTGTTCCTTCTCTCTATTGTATACTATACACAATGATTGTCTTTTAAATTTAATTTTATGGGGGTTAATTTAGAATTGATTAACCCATTATCATTAATAACAGAAAAGAGAAATATTCTATGACATCTGAAAACTAGATTAAATGTGGAGACTCCTAATCTATTTCACCAACCCAAGCCTCCTTATTAATCTTTAAATCGAATTTTTTCAGGGTTTATGATTTCTTACTGCTTTCTGCTATTTCCGATTAGTTACGTCTATGGTTTTTACTGTCTTTTAGATTAATTTCGTTTACATGTTGATAAAACTTTACAATTAACCAATTTTGTGTTATTTTCTGTAGTTTAAATTTGAGTTAGTTTGCTAGTTATTTATATGCAAATTGATTGGAGTTAATTGAATGTAGAATCAAGAATGGTATGTGACAAACCATGGTTTGATCGCCTACTGGATCAGACTGGCGATTATTTTCGCTTTGTAATCGTTGGCGGGTCGACTTTCTACATGTTGAAAGGCATGTACAACTCCCCTAAAGGTGAGCCCCTCATCCAGGGCTTACAACCTGTACGCGTGAACGCCCCCCGTTGTACCAGCAACTGTGGCATCTTCGGTGGTCTTTCGTCTGTCTTGGAGAGTTCTATGATACATGTAAGGCAGAAGGATGATCCATGGACTTCCATCCTCTCTGATGCCGGTGCTGCCAGATTTCTCAAGATGCGCTGAGGCCTTGGCCCCGCTTCACACTCGGCTCTCATTTTTGGCTTGGGAATGACGCTATTAGAGGGTTATTTGATTGTCGAAAATAGGGTCCAGTCCCCACAACCCGACTTTGAGGAGTTGGACAAGAAGCAGAAGAGGGGAGGAATAAAGACATAGAGTTTGACTCGCTTTTATTTATATTGATGCTATACTTCATCCATTTGAATCGAATGTTGTTGGAAGTGGACTTATGCGTAGAATTGAACACTTATAATCTTGTTGAATTACTTCTCTTTCCGCATCTGAATGGCTACGCTAAATGCAGTTATTTTGACATGGTATAGTAATGTGTTTGTCGATATTAAATTTCACCCATGCTTGTTTCCATTTTCAAACGTATTAAAAAAGGTAATTAATATAGTTGGAAATATTATTTAAAAGTTTTTTTTTTTTTTAAATAAAGTTATACACATCTCTTGGTGAAATTTTGAATTTACGATTTTTTATAAGAAAGTTTTTATTAATAATTGATATTTTAGTCATATGTACATATAAATTGATATTTAACTTTAAAAAGTTAAATATTTACTTAAAAATTATATGTTAGTATTTCTGAGTTATATATAAACTTTATAATTACTAATCTTTGCCCGGGCTGAATTTTCTTGAAGTTAATGTAGTGTATTAGATGTGTTGGATTCTCGCGTAACTAATGTATGCTTTAATCTGGTAGAATTTGTGGTATGGACAAGATAAAAAAACAAATGTTTGATGTTTTACTAACTCGTTTTTAAGTATATTCTGGCCACTGGATTCCTGTAACAACCAAATTTGCATTATTACTGCTTGACAATTAAATAGTAAATGTTGCATCTCTTTGTATTTAATATTTGACAAATTGGTTGTTTCTCTTCAATTTAGATAAAAATTCAACTTACTTCTGTGCAGTCATGTATTTAAACTTTTGTAATTAGCTAAATTAATGAATTTAAACAAATGAATGAATTCTGCTCGATATATGAATGAAGGTATAAATAGTATATATTTTCAGGTGTTGCTCTCGATCTGCTCACTTTTGACGGTAGTTCGGGTATAAATAGTATATATTTTCTGATCTGTTTTACTTTTCTGATTTGATTTGGATTTGAACGGTAAAGTTATTGATTTGTAATTAGCTAAATTTCTATAATTTTTCTACAGTAACTTATCAGAGTCGGGGTTGTAACACTTTCACATTTTTCAAAATTTCTTCGTGTGGCATATTTATACGTTTTGCTCTTTGACTCGGGCTTATACCATGCTCTTCCGATGAAGTTCCACAATCATTTTACTGAAAGGGTAACTGAAATCAATAAGAAACTCGTTAATGTGGATGATCGGCAATTGGAATAGGATTGGGAAAAAGTTATGGGAAAAAAGGGAAGAAATATTCCAGGAAGTATTGGGCATTGTGAAAGGTATATATGACAAGACTCAAGATGAAAGAATACCTAAGAGCAGCCGCAAACCCCACACTCCAGTTGAAGAAATTGGAGTGCTTGATACAGTTGAATTTATTGTCCTCACATTGCCATGAGGCAGTGATAGAATCAAAATAAAAACTAATATACGTAAATAAATCTAACTTGAAAGTATAGAGTGTGCCGCAGCCTGTCAATTCTCATTACAAGATAGCAAAAACCAATTGAGAATAGCCATTTATCAGTTCTGTTATGTGGGATTGTTGGGTGTTAAAAAAAAAAATTGTTGGACCAAGGATGAGATTTTGAGCAACGGTGTAGAGAGTAGAAAAATCGAGCAGTAGACTTCTAAAGAAAAAGTGGATGAACATCTAAAGAAATTACCAGAGTTCAATCATCTTCTCTTTGCTTGTTCCAACATCGATCTCAAGGATAAAATGGCGGAATACGAGTGTTTTCAATGGCCAAGGCTAGTGAGAAAAATAAAAACAACTGAATCAAATGCCAACACCGTTGAATCTTCTGCTACTCCCCTGCAATTGCATTCCATGCACAAAACTTAATGTCAATTTGGACAGAGTATATCTAAATTGACAAATTGTGAAGATGCAAATGTTTGGGAGGTTTAATGCCAAGATTTAAATGTTCTGACCAAATTTGTAGGATCAGAAAATGTTTTTGACAGTTTTCCAAAAAGGAATGAACTTACCGGATTCACTCAAGACATACTGGTTATGAAAGTGCTTACCGATTTTGAAGAAAACAAGGCACTTACCGTATTTACACTAAGCTCACCTTATTTGCAATTGGCTTATCGGATTTGCTTAATGCTTTCCTAAATTACCGTATTTGGCACTTCCTTACCGTATTTACTTGCTTCTCACCGGATAGTGTTAAAGCTCACCGGTTTTATCAAAAAATGCTATGTTTTTCTTCAGCTTTTCCCAGCTTGTTTTCTTCCATTTTTTAATGGCTAAGGATCAGTTTTTCAGCTCTAATCTTCAAAGATCAATTTTTCAGCTCTGAAATCTTACAAGCCTACCGGATTTTACCCTTCACAGCTTCATTTTGCACCGGATTTTCTCTGTTTTTCTTCAGCCCTTGACAGCTCCTTTTCTTCTTCCTTTTACAGCTTCTGGTCCCTTTTCAAAGATCATTTCAGCTCTGATACCATGTTCGATTTTTATGATTCAAAAGCTTTAATAAAAAAGCCCTAACAAACAAACATATTTGTATTGATAGAGAGGATGTGAAGGAGGACAAAAACATGCTTTATATATACCGGTTATTGAAGTAACCGGATATTGCACACAACAAAAACATATACTCTACTAGTTTTATGAACTCATAGAGGAGAAGGAAGAATTCTAACACATCAATCATCATTTCATTAAAAAATTTCCCTCTATATTTTTCATACAACTTGGCTCTATATATAGCCAAACTTGAACACATAGTCAAAGATTTTTTTACCACCTATTCTATCAACTACCATACTACTCTTACACATACCATACTAACTTCTATCACACACTAACTTGTCTAACTTTACATCATTTCATAGTTAGACTTAAACTAAAATATGTAACTAAATGTTCTACCAAAAATACATTTAGTTATGTGACAACAAAAATGTCACAACTCCAACAAATTGGAGTGAAAATTGTAGCGAATTTGGTACCTAATAATGAACAAAACTAGACACGATAATGAATAAAATATTAACTATTTTTTCTTCTTTAATATTATCTATTAATACATACCAAACATGAATTTATATCATGATTTCAAGAGGATCGCTAAACTTTTTTTTTTTTTTTTAAGTTACTTAAATAATACTTTTACTTCAACTATTTACTCATTCCAACTCTTTTATATAGAAATAGAAAAACGATATAAATATTGATATGACATAAATAAATTTGAACTAAACGGAGATTAATACGATAACTAGACTAGTATAAAAGTGTTAATTCAATAATTCATCGTAGAAAAAAAAATGAAATCTGATTGCATATATTAATGGTTTATACAACATTTGAGGAAAACTCTAAATACTAATATAATTGATCAAGCATCACTACACATAGTTTTATGAATTTGTAGAGATGGATTTTTGATAAATTGCCCATAGTTTTCACTTTTAGCGTAGTCCACGACCAAATTTTTTTTTTTTAATTTTTTATATCCATCGCCATGAATTGGGCAAACCTTCATAAAAAATTTATCTTGTGACAATTCTTCAATTCAACCATGTTAATTTATTCATAAATTTGTCACGTGCTCATCACATGTATTAATCCGATCTGACTGACCTCCGAGCTCGACACGTCAATAGATATCCCCTAGGTCAGTACAGACCTAGGTGTGGACTGACCTAATGAAGTGACTGGTACAATTCCCAATTTCTATAATCATTACTTCAATTAATGACAATGACACATGTCATTCCTTTATTTGCATGTGAGCTATATGGTAGGTTCCTCCTTCTTCTAGAAGCTCAGGCTTGTGACCGTTGATTTCATTATGAACGATTCAAATTTTGCCCCTTCATATTCTTTTTCTTTAAGTAGTTTTTCACTTTTCATTCCCTCACATTTTACATTCGAATTTTTAGACTCTTTTCTCCAAAAAATTTTTTGCCTTTCCACCTTCTTTGAGTGAGGTCGTCTTCATCCAAAATTTTTTTTGCCTTTCCACCCTTTATTCGAATACCCTTCTTTTTACACTTTTATTTCCTTTCTCATTTGCTTATATGAGTTCGGATGAATCTTACGTGCAGTCCTGGGGAAATAATCAGGAAGAGTCTGTACCATCTTCATCTACCCCGTCCGTTAATCCCTCATCTGCCAGTTCGGATTGTCAGGAAGTTTTTACTCATGTTCCTATTTCTTCTTTTTACCCTCATCAACCCAGTCCCAGTCCTCTATCAAATTCTCCTAGGAGTATAGAACATTGTCGAAAAATGAGAGAAGCGAGGCCTCAGGAGAAAGGTCGTAGTGGGAACCAAACATGGGGGGCTGATTCCCATAGGTCGGTAGTTACAGCGGACACCCTAGTTGCTATTAGGGCTAAATATAATTTACTTTCATTTGTAGAACTAATCATCCCATCGTCTACAGATAGAGCTCATGATTCCCCACGGGGTGTGTGGCCCTCAATACAGCTATCTTTCAGGCCTGGTTGAGGCTCTCCTTTCCCAACGTTATTCGAAAATTCTTTTCATCTGGGGAATAGCCCCACTCAGCTTTGCCCAAACGGGTGGAGAACCTTGATTGCGACCTTAATTTTATGGAAACAATTAGGGTATCCCGAACTGCGTGTAGCCCAATTTAACGTCCTTTTCACCTTTAAGGAGGATGAGAAAAATATTGGCTGGTGGTATACAAACGTTAGACCTAAAACTGGGGGACCTTTAGTTTTAGATACCCTTTCTTCAATTAAAGGGTGGAAGGAAGAGTTCTACTACGCCTTGGGGGATTAGCAATTCCATCCTGCCGAGGTGGATAGGGAGGAAGTAGTTCTTATCCTTTATCATTCTTTCTGTGATAAATGTTATGTCTATTTTCAGGTTTTGTTTTAGAATCGTTATTTTGATTCTCTTTCTTTTCTCTTTTTGCAGTTTACCAACTCTCCCATTTAAGCTCAGTTCTTCAAAGACAGGCAAATACAATCCGGGCTCTTTCCAACAGGCAGAGATCCTGTAAATTCGTCATCTCAGTCGAAAACCTATTCCAAGCAGGTTTACTTCCGAGAGACCTTTCACTTCGGTTCCTACCTCCTCTCGTAAGTGAACTAAATACTGTTGCATATATGTATATGTATGTTCCGATCTCAATACTGACATCATATCATTTCTAGGTCAAAGTCCAGAAATGAGGAGCTTTCGCGTAGCAAGTGCAGCCTAAGCAGCTGAGGCTACTAAACAAAAATAAAAAGAAGTTCATGTAGAGTGCCAACCTGATGAGGTGGAGTCTGAAGTTGAGGTTGAGACTAAACAGCCATTGAAGCGACGCCGCTCTTCCGAGCTAGAACCTATTCTAGTTCCTGTTTCTCCCTTACCTCAGCCCGCTCCTACTCCCGTTGCTACCACTGTTGTTGCTGATGCCTCATCTTCAAGGCCTCAAGAGAGGTACCCTGACTTGTAGAGGCCAGATGTGGAAGGCCTGATGGAGAGCAGACTTGAGAGTTTTTTGGATTTTCTTCAGGTTCCCTTTCCATCAAGGGAGTCAATCGTTGCCTTACCTTCTCCTTTGAGGAAATCTGCGACCTTGATGTTTCGAAGTTGGAACAATAGGGAGCAGACGTTTCTTTCTGAGATGCCCGTTGGAGAGAGCATCATTTCAGCTCAGCTCCATTGCCATCGAGCAGTTCTTTAAATGGCATCTGTGACAGAAAAGGTAAGTTTTATTCCCTTCTTGAGACTTCTTTATTTAAATTATTCATGCTACTTAATTAAATATTTGTCCTTTTAGGTCAAAGCTGAGCTAGACAAAATGCTCGAAGTGAGGGATCAAGCTAATATGATGTTTGAGAAGATCGAGGCAGAAAAGGCAGCCTTCACCGAGAAAGAGAAGGACTATGAAGATCGTCTGAATAAAATGGGAGTGGAGCTTAATGCTGCTCTCTCTTCGGAACGTAGGCTGATGGACGATAATAAGGCCTTGACGGAGGAGAATAAGGCCTTGAAGATCTGGGGTGAAAAGGTTAGCATCCAAGCTGAAGAAGAGAAGAAAAGAGCTCATGAAGCAACTGCTCAAGCTATGACTGCCAAAAAAGATGCTGAGCTACAGATCTCTAAGGCTGTGGAGAATTGAAGAGCCTCCCCGGAGTTCGACGCCATAGCTTAAGAGGCATATGACTTGGCCATCGGCGAGGTCATACAGCACATTAATAAGGAGTGGCCGGACTGGAACACCGCTTTCTTGGATGAGGCCCATAAGGAGCAACAGAAGGAAATGGAGTAGCTACTCAAGGTAGCTAAGGCCCAGTCCATTTCCGAAGACATAGCTTCCCAAGACCCCCCCCCCCCCCATTAACTTTTTTTGTGTTTTTCTAAGTAAAAATTTTACTTTTAGGAACTCTTTTTTGTAATGTTTCAATTCTTATGAATGAACGAAAATTTCTGCTATAGTGTTTTTGGGCTTTATATTCGAATGATGCTTTTCAAACGTATAAAACCTTCTATGATACTAAAGTCACAACACATATAGTCTTGATTTGCTTTGTGAGTAGAGCTCAAGATATTCTTTTTAGGAATCTTACTAGTGTTGCAGCACCTGCAACTTTGCAGGAATTCGCACTAAGTTTGGCAGCACTTACAACCTTAGATCGGCCTACTTTGTGAGCATAGCTTTTAGGGTAGTATGCCAACATCTTCATACATTAGGGACATCCTTTTTTTTTTTTTTTTTATATTACGAACAACTACAAAATACAACCCTTTTTAACTAGTATTATTTTTTGAGATGTTCTGCATTCCAAGGATGTCGAAAGAGTCTCCCTTCCATTTCTTTCAGTTCATACGCTTCTCTAAGCAGGACTCTGGTCACCTTGTAAGGACCTTTCAAGTTGGGTCCTAGAGAGAATATATCTCAAAGTGACAAATTGTTACAAGATGCAAATGTTTGGGAAGGTTAATGCCAAGATTTAAATGCTTGGACCAAATTCGTAGGATCAGAAAATGTTTGGGACCAATTACGCCAATTCCAATATTGTAATATAATTTTTACTTTTAACTCACTCAATTTATTCTCCGGGCACAAAAGTATTATAATTTGTTGGAAAACACGATGATTGAGGAATTGAGAGCATCATTACATAAATTATGATAAAAGATATGAAAAAATGTGACAAGTTCCCCGCTTTCCTCATGTAGTAGTAATTAATAATAAGAGAAATTACATCGATTGAAAATATGAGTGTTATTCCATATGAAAACAACTTCTAACTATAAATTGCCAAATTTGAAACTTCTCTAACATATGAACAATTTTCTTTCTTATCTAGATATATAATTGGTAAATTGGCAATCTATTTTGTTGCAACATCAAAAGAAATAAATGAACTCAAAATTTAGTTGATAAAAAATTAAAGCCATGATTATCGTTCGAGTCAAATTCCACCAAATATGATTAACACGATATTCAATAAGGCAATTCTTAAATACATTGCTCACATGTTATTTATGTAGGATTAGTATTTGCTCGTGACATAAATTCATTTGTTCACATATTTAGAAAGAAAATATTAATTTACTTCTTTGATAAATTATTTATATTAGTTTGAGCTTACATTTTGTTCATGGAACGATCTTGTATTAAAAATCAAGTACTTAAGTATTAAGTACATAAAGAGTCGATTTATAATTCAATCTAAGTTTATCTTCTACGTTGATAAATAAAGATCTCAATGAGAATGTTTTAATTTTATTGAAGTTCATCTTTAACTTTGATAGTAAATTTGAGCTACGTGGAATTTAATTTGTTGTATGATTTTAATTTCACTCGGTAGTACTTTAACCCAAAATGCTTAATTCTAAGTGATTAATAGATTTTGATTACTAACTTCAAGGTCTCAATACCATGTGAATGTATCACACGTATTGGGTTCTACTGAGAAATATTGAGTATTGGGTTCCTGCCACGTATGCATTAATCACGTGTTTGAAACATACTTCTCCAACCTTTGATATGAATTGGCTCTTCTGCACAAATGGACCCTCGGTTTTGTATCGTGGCTTGCCAATTGAGCTGAAGACGTTGTGAAGATATGTAAACTCGGGTCGAAGTTTCTACATGCTCTAAGACACGAGTAATTTGTACTACATTCATCCCATGAAGATATTCTTGCTTTCTTTTTTCGAATTTTTCTTATTGAGAGAATAGTTGAATTTTTAATTTTCTAATATGCCCTTAATTAACGTGGCTTGTTATCAAATTATAGGCCACTTGTTCTTATTTAATATATGGATATGCTAAGAAAAATGTAAGAAAAAATTATATTTCCAACTATATTAATTACTTTTTTAAATATCCGTGAACATGGAAACGAGCCAATATTTATTGGAATATAATATGTACTTCGGTGAAATTTAATATCGAGGAGATATGACAGTTAGAAGAAACACACTAATATACCTTGTCAAAATAACTGCAATTAGCATAGCCATTCAAGTCGTCGGTAGAATTCAGATGCGGAAAGAGATGTAATTCAACAAGAAGATTATAAGTTTTCAATTATATGCATAATTACAAGGGTCCACTTCCAGCTATATTCGATTTAAACTGATGGAGTATGGCATCAATATAAATAAATATAGAAAAAGTGAGTCAAATTCTACGTCTTTATCCCTCCCATCTTCTATTTCTACATGAGCTAAGACACGAGTAATTTGTACTTCATTCATTCCATGAAGATAGACTTACTTTCTTTTTACGTCTGTCGCAAATTATAGACAACTTTTCTTACTGAGAGTATAATTAAAAATTTTAATTCTCTAATATTGCCCTATTAATTCAGATGCGGAAAGAGATGTAATTCAACAAGAAGATTATAAGTTTTCAATTATATGCATAATTACAAGGGTCCACTTCCAGCTATATTCGATTTAAACTGATGGAGTATGACATCAATATAAATAAATATAGAAAAAGTGAGTCAAATTCTACGTCTTTATCCCTCCCATCTTCTATTTCTACATGAGCTAAGACACGAATAATTTGTACTTCATTCATTCCATGAAGATAGACTTACTTTCTTTTTACGTCTGTCGCAAATTATAGACAACTTTTCTTACTAAGAGTATAATTAAAATTTTTAATTCTCTAATATTGCCCTATTGAACGTGGCTTGTAAAGGTGATTATAGGCCACTTTTTCTTATATAATATAGGGATATGCTAAGAAAAATGTAAGAAAAACAAGCCAAATTTTTATTGGAATATAATATGTACTTCGGTGAAATTTAATATTGAGAAGATATGACTGTTGTTAGAAGAAACACACTAATATACATTGTCAAAATAACTGCAATTAGCATAGCCATTCAAGTCGTTGGTAAAATTCAGATGCGGAAAGAGATGTAATTCAACAAGAAGATTATAAGTTTTCAATTCTATGCATATTCACAAGTGTCCACTTTCAACAATATTCGATTTAAACAGATGGAGCATGGCATCAGTATAAATAAATATAGAAAAAGCGAGTCAAACTCTATGTCTTTATTCCTCCCCTCTTCTGCTTCTTATCCAACTCCTCAAAGTCGGGCTGTGGCGACTGGACATTACTCTTGACCTTATTTTCCACAATCAAATAACCCTCAACTAGTGCCATTCCCAAGCCAAAAATGAGAGCCGTGCGTGAAGCCGGGCCAAGGCCTTGGCGTATCTGGAGGAATCCGGCGGCAGCAGCCTCAGGGAGGATGGAATTCCATGGATCATCCTTCTGCCTTACATATATCATAGAACTCTCAAAGACAGAAGAAAGACCACCATAGGCGGCACAGTGGCTAGCACCGATTGCGCTCATGCGTACAGCTTGCGAGCCCCGGATGAGGCGTTTTCCTTTAAGGGAGTTGCACATGCCTTTCAACATGTCAAAAGCCGATCCGCCAATGAGTCCCCAGCAGAAATAATCGCCAGTACGATCCACTAGGTGATCGAACCATGGTTTGTTACATGCCATTCTTGATTCTACATTCAGTTAACTCTAATCAATTTGCATATAAATAACTAGCAAACTAACTCAAATTAAAAACTACAGAACATAACACAAAATCAATTTGCATATAAATAACTAGCAAACTAACTCAAAATAAAAACTACAGAACATAACGCAAAAATGGTTAATTGCAAAGTTTTATCAACATGTAAACAAAATTAATCTAAAAGACGGTAAAAATCATAGACATAACTAATCGGAAATAGCAGAAAGCAGAACGAAATTATAGACCCTGAGAATATTCTACTTAAAGATTAATAAGCAGGCTTGGGTTGGTGAAATAGATTAGGAGTCTCCACATTTAATCTAGTTTTATAATGTCATAGAAGATTTTCCTTTTCTATTATTAATGATAATGGGTTAATCAATTCTAAATTCAGGCTCTATCCGAATTCACAAAAATATTAAGCAAACAAATAAAAAAAAATCAATTCTAAATTCACCCATACAATTAAATTTAAAAGACAATCATTGTGTATAGTATACAATAGAGAGACCATTACAGCAAGGAAAGGGGATTTTGGTTATATATGAAAACAAAGTTACAAAAGGAAAAGGGTTTCAACGAAAAAAACTTCTCTTCATATATTTTAATGTCGAAATTTTGAAATTCCCCCCAAAAAAAGAAAAAAAAAATCTTAAATTCCGTACTTACATGTTCTTCTTCCGTCTAATTTGATTTGAAATTGAAGATTTGGATTCCAAGGATTGCTGAAGCTTGGAGGGCTTTCAAACCTAAATGTGAAAATGGTGAAATTAAATAAACAATCAGAAAAAAAAATGTTTTCAAATTACAGAAAATTAAATATTATAGTAGATTCAGACCGGTTAATTTGCCGAAGAGATTGAGGTTTGAAGAATTAAAATTAGATTGTTTGGTTTGGGAGAAGGACGGAAGGTGAAGTAGGATATATGAGTGGATTCCAAATTTTTTGGGCCTTACAGACATAGTTGTCAGACCCTACCTGGACACGGTGGGCTTGTTACGTCGCCTGGTCGCAATTAGTGGTTTGACCGGTAACCCGGTGGTTCAACCGGAAGGTCAATTCATGTCAAATATATTATTAACTATTTTATTGACTAATAAAATTTTGACATTTTCTACACCTAACTAAATTGACCTTATGTTATTTAGGTGACTAAAGATCAATCTATATGTCATAATTCAACAAACTCTAGATCATATATAATGAAATATAGATTTGAAACAATAAACAATCACTGCTCAAAAACTACTTAATTTGGCAAAGTTCAACAAGATAACTTCATATACTATAAGAACATGCTTGCAAAAATAAAATCAACATTTAAAGTTATTCATGCATGGTCAAAAGATACTTTAACCTTGTTACTAATGAAACAAATAGCACAACACAAAGATATGAACAGAAGCCTCTCTTTTCACCCCCAACATAATTCTTGTGTCAATATATGACATAAAGTGGATGCCCGAATACCATTTCTGCTACTTGTTATGTGCAGTGAATTCTCTAATTTCATATCAAATAACATAAAACTTGTATGAATTTAGAGGCCATCTAGGCTAGAATAATTCACTTATGTGCAGTGAATTCTCTAATTTCATATCAAATAACATAAAACTTGTATGAATTTAGAGGCCATCTAGGCTAGAATAATTCACAGATCTTTGTTTTTTAGAATGTTCCAATCATGCTCCATCGCCACATCATATGCCTAACTAAAATAAAACACCAGCAAAAATGAAAATCGTCCATAAGCTAATCCTAATTCCCTAACTAAAATAGCACAACATAATATATGATAAAATAAAATCCGCCACACAGTTTGGTACCATTCAGAAAAAATAAAAACTATTATTTTATCTTCCCTTTTTATGTACAGAATGCAGTGTCAATAATCAAATTAAGTGTACAGAACACAAAATGCAATGGCAACTTCAAACAATTAAAAAGGAGCTTCTTCAAGATAACAACTAGTGGTAATACTATATAGTTTACTAACCTATGTATTAAGGGGAAAATATCTGTTACGAATTCACAGAAATATTATGAAGCTAACAAAAAAATCGACCGGTCAAATTCTACCACGTAATTAAATTGAAAATACAATCAATGTGTATAATGTGAAATAAAGTTAAAATTTAGAACAAGGGGACCAAAGCAAAAAGATCCTCTTTTAACATATTTCAATGGTGTAAAATCGAACTTGAATTTTTCGAGGTTTGCTTTTTCTGAACTTAAGTACTAGGATCCAGAGGAGACGATTTGGGCTTGTTTACATGATTCTGTGTCTTGAGCGACTATTGGAGGACAAAGGAGAGGGGCAACACCAGAATCCCTCTGGGGTCGCAGCAATTGGAACATGTCTAATCTTAGTTTGACCCTGTCCTACTCTTGTAAGTCTAATTTCACTATTTCAGCAAGAAATTCAACTCCTAAGTCAATTTTTGGCTCTTACAAATGAAAAAAAAAAGAATGTGGAAGAATTCCAACAAACATTTAAATTAAACAACTTCTCTGTCATCAATTAAGATCAAGAACAAAGGTCTAATTTTGAATTTAAACATTGGTCCTCTTACAGAAACTCTGTAATTGACTGAAATATATGCGGAGAAAAAGTTCATACCAAATTTAAATTCAGATCCCAAAAGCAAACATAAAGTGCCGGCCTAAATTCCCTTACAATAGAATCTCTCTGCAAACACTGGTCTCAATTGGGGGAAAAAAGCATAATCTTTATGACCAATAATGCAGATCTTCAAAAATCAGACAACCCAAAACGACAATTGGTACAAGAAAAAGGTAAATACAAAACATCTCAAATCTTAGTCCAAGGAATTTAATATATACCCATTATAATGGAATTCTCAGAAAACCCAGAAAAAGCACAAAGACTAACCAACAAACGCGAAATCTGAGAGGGCTATCTGAAAACCCAAATAGATGAGAGGCGCCGGTGATCGATTCGGTGGTGGAAGGCGGCGAGACGGAGAGGCGGAGATCCGAGAGGCGCCGGTCGCAAAGAGCTAAGAGGAGTACAACTTGTGGTTCGGAAAATTTTCTTATTTTTACTCTCCCTACTTTTTCTCAAATTCTTCCTTAATATGAACAATTATGCATGGAAAGTTTCCATCTTTTCTTGTATTTCCTTTCCTTGATCCCTTTTTTTCTTTTTTTAAATTTCAATTCTTTACTTTCTCGTGTTTTCTAGATTTTCTTTTCTTAACTCTTTACAACAAAAAATTCCTTTGGTTTTTCTTTTCCTTTTTATTTATTAAAGCATTTTTTTAAAAAGAAAATTATGTTAATCAAATTGAATTGTTCAAAAGTAATAATAAATTAAAAACATATAGTCCTCATTAGACTTTATATACGTCTCTTAGGGTTGTATAATGAACAATTGATTATTCAATTTTGCCTACCATCATCTTACATTAGAATGGACATAGAATGAACTCTTTTAAAATATCCTATAAACTTTTAGGTACAATCTAAAAAGTCACAAAATATTCTCCTAAATATTCCTCTACAAATTTTACGCGCTCAATTACATTGAAATGTCCCTTACGAATTTTTCCACTCTTCTTCGGTGGGCACAAGTTGAGATTCTCGTTGTTCTTTTTTCAAAACTTTTGAATTAACATCCTGCCCTGCTCTGCTTTACATTCTTTAAAAATGTTATATTTGAAAGATAAAAAAACAAAAAAAAAACAAAAAGAAAACAAGTAATATATAATAAATATTAAACGAGGTAGTAAACAGGACAAATAAATGCCCCATCCAGCCACCGAATCTGGACCCATCCTGTTTTAAGCGGCATAGGACATGGCCGAATGGTCGCCCCGCTCCGGATCTATACCATTGTCAACACTATTTATCTCTTGTGAAATTGCTCAAGGAGTGGGATTATTTCGGAAACATATTTGGTGTGACAATCAAGTTGCTCTTCATATTACCTCTAATCCTATTTTTCATGAACGAACTAAACATATTGAGATTTATTGTCATTTTTTCCGTAAAAAGGTGCAGTAGAATTTAATCTCTAAAGGATATGTGAAAATTGGAGAACAACTAGAAAATATTTTTACAAAGGTTCTAAACGGGATTCAGGTTGATTATATTTCTAACAAGTTGAGCATGATTAATATCCGTGCTCCAACTTGAGGGGGAGTGCTACAAGATGTAAATAAATAATCACGTGTAGAATATACAGAATCACGCGTAGGCTTAATTATAGAGATTCCTAATTTATATCTTCCTAACTAGATTTCTCAATTGTGTATATATATATATCTTTCATATGAATGAAATTAAGGAGAAATTATTTTCTTTCTTGAATACAAATATTAATGCAATAATTGATAGATTATACTAACTGTTTAGTAAATATTACAAAAGAAAACAATCCTATTTATATGGTTACAAACTAGTATTAAAGAAAAGTCATACATTGTTACACATAATACCATCATACCGTTTACTGCTAAAGAAATTATATTTTAAGAATTTACTGGATATGATAATATCACGAGAATATAGAAATATTTTGGACAATGCTTGAAGTACAGGGGCCTGATTCACAGGCCCCTGCCAGGCCACACACATAAGGGGGAGAGCCTCTTTTTTTTTTTTTTTTTTTTTAAACATTGGTGGGGTCAGCTGCATAGAGAGGGGCCTGTAAGGCCCCTGTGAAATGAGCCCCTGTACTTGGGGAATAATCCAAATATTTTACACCTTTAAAAAACATTTAAATTAGAACGGGAACTTTGAGTAATCAGACTAGCGGAAAAAATGATCTTTAAAAAAATAAAAATTCAAAGAACTTTTTTATTATCACTTACTACTTCCGTCCTTCCCATAAAATATATTGAAAACATAATCATAATTTCTCATGTGCTAGACTTGTACTGTTCTTTTACATATATTAGTTATTGCCCGTGCAATGCACGAACTTTGTTATTTTAAGGTAATATTAACGTGAACACCTTACAACTCTTCCATGGAAATATAATCAACTATGCATTTGAATCCCATTCCATCTTACAAAAACACATGAACACCTTATCACAAGCTTTTACATGTACCTCTCCATCACAATAAACATCAGTTTTCATTTATTCATTTACTATAATCATGAATTTGGGAACATAAGCAAGCACGAGATTGCATCACGAATCTGAAAATGTACATATCATGAAGTGAAGGAACGGATACTTGAATGATATAAATGTAGGAAATGGTGTTATCAGACAATGTGTTTAAAAACCTGGATACTTCATCTGATTGTTAAGGACCTGAAAAATGAATTGGAAGGCCGTATGGTTTAATTGTCTCCCGAATTTGTCATCCACTGATGAGTTCGAAGATCCCATCGCTGTCATTAGAGTAGGATCAAGATGGTTAAAACTATTTTGAAAGTTCAGTAAGTTTTGACATAAATCTCATAGAACTTGACAGAATAATTGGACAAATTTCATAAGGATAATATTCAAGTAAGATTAAAATGAAAGAAAAATGTGATCTTATAGTAACACAATGAACAAAACACACAAGCTGGAAAAAGTTAGCAAATGATCAGGTTTTTGTAGGTACATGGTGCACAAACCTTTCTTTTCTTCGATGGATTAAAAAATTAAGAAATAACACTATTGAAACCGGGAAGAAAGAAATTCAATTCAACATACATAAAATCGACATCAAGCAAAGGCAACACTCTTCAAGACAATTTAGAAGAAATAAAATTATTACGCAACACCATAACTGACCCCACCAATGGTACCAACAATCACCAGTGAGAGAATTTGAATGCAACCATGAAGGGAAAAATGTGGCACAATGATGCTAAAAGACCATTGGGCTAAGATGTTGGCCCAGCTCGTTTTCTCTGTTGGTTTAAAATCGTGTTTGTTGGCTGGCTTAAAGTTGTGTCTCACTTACCTTTTATTTGGACGCCTGTGATGTTGCCATGTGTTGCCTCCACGACCGTTGGATTGGTAACTATTGGATAACTCATTTAAAAGTCGTTCTAGGGTTTGAGACTTTTAACTTCTGGCTTCTGGACTCTTCGTTTTTACTCTCTGCTGCGCCGTTTGCTTCTAGGGTTCTCTTCTTCTCTGCTA
>CAIGRT010095138.1:0-11005 GCA_903798405.1 Fraxinus platypoda | reverse complement strand
CCAACGTATTTTGAATCGCCTCAATCGGATATCGGAATACAAAGTTATGATAAAAACACTGAAAGAAGGTGCAGCTGCCTGTTCAAAACAAGAAATTCCGTTACATAGTCCGTTAAAACAACAAATTTCGTTAGTTTTTCAGTTAAAAACAAGCAATTTCGTTACATAGCCACTTTTAATATATAGAATATATATATTCACCCAAAAAATGAAAAAATATTTTTCAAAGAATCAAAATCAAATAAGTGCTCAACTCATTTTCCTAAAATTGATTAATATGGACGAATACAAAAAAACTACTCAATTACACAACAGCAAAATAGACAGCAGTAGTATCAGTCCAACAGTACTTTTGCATTCCATTCCTTTCCATGGCAGAAGTTGATAAGTTAATACACTTGGGACTGTACTTGCGCGTGCGCGACAATAACAATAAATTCAATCTTATATCAAAGAGGGTAAGGCCGACTAAATGAAATATTTATCATTATTTCACTGACCTTTTAGATCTAATATATAATTAGATTCTTAGCAACCACAAGACACTATGTCAATCGTATAAGTAGTATTGACTTTACGAGAAATTGCTTGAGCTCAAATGGAGTGGATTTGTGATGAATTCTCGAGCTTGATTGTGAGTGATATAAGTGGATTACACATCATCCATGGATTCCATGCGTTATCTCTTTTGGACAAAGTGAAAATAATATCCCACATTAGTTGGTTGGTATCAGAGTTCGAGATTATGATAATGCAGGAGGATGCTTCAAATATGGTAAGCCTAAAAGGTGTGGCTTTGTGGTGGATTCTCAAGCTTGATTGTGAGTAATATAGAAGTGATTGCATGTTTTCAACGAACTATAACTTTGAATAGAGCGATGACAATACTTTGCATCACTATTGAAAATAAAAGTGTATACATGAACAAAAACTTGGGTTCAAAAGTTAGCTTTTGAAGAGATTTATAAAGTTAAGGCACTTTTAAGACTAATTAAACTAGATTAGTCCAGAATATCACATCAACACACTAGAAATGGACAACCTTAATTATAGGAAATACTTGACCGTAATAGGTGTGTGGTGCTCCATCCTCCATGTGGGCTATTTTCTCGCTACAGTATTTCTCTGAGAGTGTCGAATAATTTCAGTACTTCCTCTCGAAAGGAGACTCGAATACCGTCCTATTGGTCTAAAAAGACTTTGCTTGTGTATGAATTTATTTTTTTATTTTTTCTCTCATTTTCGATTTGGCTCAATGTTGATTAAGTAATACATGATTGGTGAGTTAAAAATGATTTAGCTTCCGTTTGGTATGGATTAAAATTCAAAATTTTAATCTAAGTCAAAATCAATAATTAATTTTAATCACTTATTTTATATGATCTACAACTTTTTAACTATAAATTTCATCAACATTTATCAAAATCTACTGAAAATCTGATTTTAATTCAGCTTAAGTTGTTTTTTTCTTTACTTTATTTTGATTGAAAATTTAAAGACATTAAGGGCATGTTTGGAAAGCTGACTTAGATTGCACTTAATTGTTAAAGAATCGAATTTTAGTTTCTTTTTAACCCTTTTCAGAACTATATAATCTACCTCAACGAACATGCTACATGTATTACGAAAGCGAATTAGTTAGTGCTAACTCCAAATAAATTAATGAACTCGTTTTTTTCCTTTTTCACATGTAGACACATAAGTTAAAATAAGTACTTATTTTACCAAGCTTGTCAAGTGCCAAATTATGTGTGAAGGCAAGAAAGATGCAGAAGACGAACCTTTCCTTGTTCTTAGGCTTTTTATTCATGCATAATAGATGGGGTTTCTGCTCTTAGTAATCATGACTTTCTCTCGTCATCATTACCAAACTTGAAATTAATCCCTCACCCCACCCCACCCCCCTGGCCACCGGTATACACATGACACATTTGAAATCAACAAAGCCACCTATTTATAGGATCTCACCCCCACACAAAAAACTCATCTCATTCTCCATTCAAACATATCACATAGAGCAATCCACACTAAAAATCTTCTTGTTTCATTGTAAAATACACAAAAAGAAAACATCAAGAATGTGTATTAGTCCCACAGAATCGATACTATCGCACAATCTTGAAGTTCCTTCACAAAAACGGCCGAAGCGTTCCAGGGTTCGTATACACAACCTTGCAAGGTAAACTAACAAAGCTCGTGTATAAGACAGACATTCCTTTTTCATTCGAAAAACTTCTTTTCGATCCTATATATAAATACATGAATATGTTTTGGGTTGCAGAAGAAATCAATGCAAAGAGAAGATTGACAAGGATATGGAGCTTAAGAATTTGAAGCTGTACATGGAGAATATCAGTATAATAGAAGAGAATGAGAAGTTGAGGAAAAAGGCTACTCTCTTGCATCAAGAAAATCTTGCTCTAATGTCTGAGTTACAAAACAGATTTTCCAAGCATGTTCTTCTTAATAACGATAAGTCGAAGAACACCGTGCATTCTTCGAACGAGTAGTGGTGAAAACCCATATTGATGATCACGAGGTCTTTTCTTGTAGTCGATGCCATCATAAGTTTCTTTAAGAAATTAATTATTTTCCATCCGTTTCTTTTGACTTCTCCTCTTGTGTTGGATTAAGAAAGGGGTAATCAAATTATCTGGCAAATTTGTGTAACTATAATTCTCAATCGTGTATTACAAGAATTAGCAGGTAAGATTATTTTTGGCTTTTCTTCTTTATTTATTATATATATTTTTAATTTCGGCATTGGAATATAAATAGCTAAGAATCTGAAAAATAAGATTAAAATAAATGTACTCGCACGTTTTTTCTATTATAAATAAGTATTACTCTAAATCAGTACTATCTTCATAAATAGAACTGATCTCCTATTCATAGTGAACAGGAGATATATTGTCTATATCGATGGGATCTAAAATCTAATCACATTATCAGTGGACAATATATCTAATAAACCCGAGACGAAAACATAAGAACTTTAAAGGGGACGAAAAGTCTTTACCTCCTATAAAAATAATCATTGAACGCATTGTTTACATACTAGAGTCATTTCTAAAGGCCATATTTACGTCATATTTTTGTTCCTTACAAAATAAACTAAATAGTTTTCTTAGTGCTTATCCAACTAGAAATCAAGATTTGGATAAATCCATATATTATTAAATCAAAATTGTCTAGTGTGCTTCTAATGGATCCACTCTACCAAGAGTGCAAGAAATTTTAGACTGGGACAAGCATTAATAAAAAGTTAATATTATATTTTGGGTAATTAACACATAATGCCCCATCTTTCAACATTATTGTGGAAGACGTCCTTATCTTTCATTTTTTGGCAATTCTACATTTCATTGCGCAAAAGATCATTTTCATCAATTTTCTCAATTAAAAATTGTGAAATAACAAATATACCATTCTCTTTAAATAAAACAAAAGAAAAAATCAATTGCAATCATAGTGCCAAATTTTTTTGAAAAACTCAAATGAGTCCCAAATAAATTATTAAAAGGGTAATTAACACATAATGTTCATACATTTCATTATTATTACAAAAAAAACACCCATACTTTTTTTTTTTTTTTGCATTTTCACCCTTAATTACACAGTTAATTGCGTAAATCGTTATTTCTATCAATTTTAATCCAATTTCTCAATAAAAAGTTGTGAAATGACGAATATCCAATCATTATTTCTATCAATCATTATTTATTTAAATATGAGGGTATATTCATTAATTTACATTTCTTTATTGAAAAATTGGATGAAAATGGATGGAAATGATAGTTTGTACAATTAAATGTGTAATTAATGGTGAAATTGCAAAAAAAATAAAAAAAAAATCAAAGATATGGACGTTTTTCACAATAAAGGTGAAAGATATGAATATTATGTATTAATTAGCATTTTAATAATTTATTTGCGTTTTAAAAAAAAAATTGGGACTGTAATTGCAATTAATTTTTTTCTTTTTTCTTTTATTTAAAGAAAATGATATATTTGTCATTTCATAATTTTTAATTGAGAAAATATGTGAAAATGACATTTTGAACAATAAATGATGAAAATAAGAGTGAAAATGCCAAAAATAAAAAGTAGCGACGTTTTTCACAATAACAATGAAAGGTGATGACGTTATGTACTAATTACCCTTATATTTTTGTCCAAAAGTTTAATCCACTAATTGTTTTCTTTAAGGGTTTTATTAATATAATTGAAAATAAGGCAGCAAAATCAACAACAAAAGATAACTTTCCGGAAAGTCTTTAAGGCTGTTGGCTAGAGGATCATTGTGCACACACGTGTGTTTAATTTCTACAAATTCAATTATTTCATTTTCAAGCTAAATATTTAATTTTTATACCGTTTATTAGTCCAATTTATACATTTTCATATTTAATTTACTTAATTATGTCAAATAATCCTCGAAAGTTGGACCGCGTATTAATAATTTCAAGATGAAAATAAACAATTAAAACTCTGCCTTCCATAAAAACATAATCTTTTAGAAAAAATTACGAGAGAGTAATAAATTCTTCACAACCCAAAGCTGATCTCTCTCTAAAGATAGAAAAGTTTCTCCATGCGTTTTCAAATTTATAAACTAAAGATACATCCATGTGGAATAGATAATAAATTCAACCATGAGAAAGTGAGATTTCATCGAGAACTTGCAAGTAATACACATTTCATATTTTCTTTTCGCAAGTTTTCAATTATTCTTTTGTTCTCTCCATGCCTTTGAAGTTCGGCATCGCTTCACAACATTAACTAATCGATAAAGTGCATGTTTGACATGCATTTTAAATAAAAGACTAGACAGTATAATCAGCAAGATTTATGTCTCTTTATTTTCTTAAATAATGCTCCATACGAACATGTCAAAAGTGATAAAGTCCTATAGCTTTCCATAATAAAAAAGAAAAAAAGAAAAATCTTTCTATCTTCTTGCAAAATGAGTTCAATCAAATATTGCGTAAAAATACCCTTTAAACTCAAGATAGTAAAGGCTCTTTCTTTTAATAAAATAATAATAAAGACCGAGAAAGTAGCAAGTCAACTACAAAACCAAGTAATTCTATTAAAATATTTAGGGTATGTTTGATTTCAATTAATTTATTTTATGATTTGCCACATGATCATTTTCTACCGCTCATTCACACAATAAAATATTCTATACGTTCTCCAAAAGCTTTTCCCTACTTTTTAACCACACTCTCTTAAAAATACTATTCAAAACTCATTTTTTTTCCCATTAATGGGAATCAAACATGCACTTAGTATAAATTGATTGTTTAATGTATTTCAAGAACTATCCAACACTGGTCCCCACAAAGGCAATACACAAGTCAAAATTATGGCCTCAGGATCATAATATCATTTGAATTCACTCAAGTATCATGGAATAAAAATAAAAACCAATAAAAGATGCTAGTGACCCCCAATGCATTGACCTAATGTTACTTATCCTTTTAAACTTTTCTTGTATTTAATACTATTGAGTATCGTCTAATCTACTTTACTAACATGCTCACCGAATAAGACAAATACTCATGTTCCGTATGTATTTCTTCATATCTATTCCCTACACGGGTGTCAAAAAACCCCATCATTACATTTAATAAGAAATGTGTATCACAAAGTTCACATCATGTTTGGAAAGTTCAAGCACTTCAAATATATTGATTTGGATCACATACATGTAGAGCATTTGTCAAACAAATAATCATAGTCGACGATAATTGACATAAAATGTAAAGAGGGGACTAAATATACCACTATAACACAGCATACTGTATGTTCAAACGTGATAATCAAGAATACAAGTCATAAAGTCTAAATAAAGTTGCAAGTAACGAGGTCTTAAATAAGTTGTGACCCAATGAATAATTAAAGGTGTTCAAAAACTTAATATAATATAGTAACTAGAGAGCCATAGTCTAACCACTTGATAGACTCACTCACCGGCCATCATAGAGGTTGAATTTTTCGCGTGTAGGTACAGCTTGTACTTTACTGGCACTTTGCTGTAGAGAACTTTCAACCATTTCAAAAGGAGAAAACAACTTCGAGTATTGTCCTCTTTGAATGGGAAATCTCGTTGAGCCTCCACAGTATAATAACTAGTATAACAAGATATTGGACAACATTTCAGATGCATTCACATATTCCTGCAAAAGAGCAAGAAACATTACTGACCAGTTTAGCTGGATTCCAAAAATGAGCAGGATTGCTGCAAATGGAGGATTACCACTGGGACGAAGTCTTGAAGGTCAATTGAATCCACAAATGCAGATTACTGAGATCATGAGTTTTTGGAGCGTTCTTGTGAAGCCATGTAGATATTGAATGCAGCAATGCACATTGTTGCATTACCAATTAGAGTCAAAGCTGCTTGAATAGCCACCAAGACCTAAATATAGTAGACGAAGTAGTTTTTATCTCTGATGCAAACACAATATTCTTTCTTCCCAAGTAAAATTCAAGATGAGCAAACTAAAATAGGAGAAAAATATATATTCTAAAAGCTAAGGCCTTGTTTTGTTTAGAAGAACTCATTTAACCACTTCTAAATCAAGCTTCAGCTTCCTAATTTACAGAATCTAATGATTGATATAACTTCCTTCATTGATGAAGAAGAAAAGTAGAACTATCCCTCCCACTTTTTCCTGTTTCGACAAATTAAAAGCTACTGGAGCATAGTACACGAGTTGAAGAATTATGAAAGCAAGAAAATAATAGAAATTGGAGCTTACAAATCCACGTGGTTTGGCAATTTTGCCTATGTCCACTAAGGGGGAAGACTAATTTCACTATATAGAATTATATCGTGCTCAACACCACAAAGCTCAATTGGGCTACAAAATTAATTTTTCACTCAAGCCTCACTTTCACTCATTTAGGCATGTATCTGTTTTTGGCTTGGTTGATCAAATGGAGCATCCATGTATTTACAAAATCAAATTCTTAGGGTCTAGGTCTTAGTGGAAGCACTTGGACACTTCCCCCTTTCGACAAGGATGTCACTGCACGTACCTCATAAGTCCAAGGAATATTTGAACTTCTTGGTAGACTTAGGCTCATATTGCCCATACGATTAGTGCCCCAAGAGTTTGGTGCTATAAGTACATGGGCTTGTTCCATTTGATGAGCACCAAGCCTAAAAGCCGAAAAAGAGAGAGAGATATGGGCCAAATAAAAAGAGTGAAAAGTGAGGCATCAGTGAAAAATATTTTTGTAGTTAAAGCTCTTGTGAGGTTGAGTCATATTGTAATCTCCATTCATCCAGCTAGTGAAAATATAGTCTTCTCCATTAGTAGACATGGTATAATTGCCGAACCACTTGATTTTTGCTTTCCAATTTCTAGTATTTTTCTCGCTTTTATTATTCTTCCACTCGTGTCATCATAATTAGCACTGTCGTAATAGCCACGCAATTCTCCACAAATTATAGGATTCCATTTCCAACAAACTTCCCTTTAAATACCTCAAAATTCTATATGCAACGTCAAGATGTTTTTTACACAATTGCATAAGCATGCTCAGCACATTTCTGTCAAAGGGCCAAATCAGGTAGTAGATTAATTTCTCAAGTACTCTTTGAGGATGCACCATAGTTATCTTAACATGTCTCCTAGATTGTGATTAGAATTAAAGGGACTATTGAAAAGTCTACAGCCTAAGGATCCAAGACTACTTATTTTCAGAAACATACTCGTTCTCCATCGTGCCACTTCCATGCCTAAGAAATACCTTAGTTAGCCAATGTCCTTAATCTCAAACTTCTTAATCAAGAATTTCTTTAAAAACCCAAGTGTGCAATGTTAATGTCATTTACTAACATCGTTTACATAGACAACGAGAATAATGATACTTGCATCTCTTCAGTGCTCGAAGAACAATTTGTGGTCCGAGTAGATTTGAATCTATTCCAGCTTCTTTATTTACTTAGTAAACCAATCATACCAACCCTTTGAAAGACTTCCCCAATTGGCAGACCTCCTTCTCACCATATACTTCTTCAAATTCCAATGGCAAGCTCATGTACACGTCTTCAAGCTCCCCCTTTAGAAAAGTATTCTTCAAATCTCTTCGGTTCAAGACCAGTCAAAGGATGCTTCTAGGGAAACTACGATTTATATTACATTCATCTTGGTCATTGTAGCAAAAATCTTCTAGTAGTCAATTCAGGAGATCTTTGAGAAGCACTTAGCAAGTAACAAGCTCAGGTTCATGTAATAAGTTCAAATCACCAACCAACTATTAGTGAGCTCATTCAGTGATGAACCAACTAATCATAATTTTTAATGACTTTAAGCAATACAAGAAGGTTATCATCACCAAGTATGAGGACTCGGTCACAGCCTAGAGATCCATATCAGCTTGGTGTACAACACGAGAAATATTACCCAATGAGTAAAGAGGCGATGCCTACCAGAAATCCAACAATCTGTCAAAAGCATGTCTGAAAAGCAAAGACAGTGTAGCCCGCCAATGGGAACCCGTTAAATGCCTACCATTTCATGGAATGAACTGATTGACAAGACAAGTCTCTACCAAGGCCAGCACTGTCCAAAAATTTCTTTCACTCAGGGTAAGTAGAAGACAACATATTTACTTAAACTTTGCACAATTTTTACCTCAAATATATTAAATTGACTGTCATAGTTGAATGGCCACCGTATTACCCATTTTTTTGGTTGCTGAGCTGACAGACCAACTTTTTTTATAGTTCAGGCAGATTTCAGGCTACAAACGTTGAAGGGTTGCTTTATGATATCCAAAATCTATAAGTATAATGCAGAGAGAGGGATGAGCTGCAGCATTCTATTTTTGGACTACTTCTCCCTATTTGTTGAATATAGTCAAGACTGATGTTTCACAAATTTTTGAAATTAATTTTGCCAAATATCACACCAATAACCTGTTGCATCCCTACCTTTCACATTCTGACTTTTGATTATGTCATTTATTTTTTTTCTTGTTCTTGCCTCCAAAAACAGAGAACTATATAATTAAATGACACACACAAAAATCTAGAAAAGAATACACAATGCTCAAACTTAATTTTATAATTAGGAAAAATTGCATCTTCTTACCTCAAGGGCCTCTGAATTGTAAAAGAAATGCCATGTACAAGCACAAAATGCTCCACCTAGTAAGGGTACCTAAACAAAGAGGTCAATTGTGAAATTCTAATCCATGGTAGAAAGGTCTTTACACATTCACCTACCACACTGAGTTACAGGTAAACGAGCAAGCATGTGATGCAATAATATCTAGATTTCTTTTATGGAGGTTAATTACATTCGACTGGACATAGTTTCCAAAAGCACAACAAAATATACAGCTTTGCCGTCATTATCCAGAAGATTACTCACGAAGGCTGAAAGAACAAAAATATGCCAATTTACTGTCACAATCACCAGGGATTTTTACAAAAAAATTGTTCTAAACTCTGGCGTGGCAATATAGATATGTAGTTATGAATTTATGGACCTATATTCGCAACAGGCAAACAAATAACGATGTCCATGTTGGGGAAAGTTCGGGTGGAGAGTATTTGAAATAAACTAGGCAATGCTCTCTATTTTTTAACTTTCTTGTCACCAATATATAATCTTTTCCATTAAGCCTATTCATTATTATTCATCCCGAACCCAACTACTTTAGAAGTATAAAAGCAATGCTTATAATAGAATAGAAGGCCTAGAAGTCAAGAACTACAATTTTCTGTTTTATGTTCAACAAGCGCACAATACATTCAACACCACCGTAACTTCACAACCCGGAACAATTTTCGAAGAAAAAGAAGCATTACTCACCATGCCCCAAGAGAGACCCTTCCAAGATTCAAACCCAGATTTCTTCCCATATTGCCAAACCAAAGCCATTGCAGTAATCCTTGGATAAAAATAAACTAATCACAACCCATTTTTAACAACATAGAAAGACAATTAATAGACATTTAGGCTACTTTTGGTGAACAGGATTAGGCTGTATTAGGAATTTAGTATAAAATTATAATGGATAGTATCATATTACCAGTTAAATAGTATTATGGCGCATAAAGGTGGATACTATTCTTTAATTTTTCATATGGAGATAGCTATTTTCACCATTAACCATATATGGAAAGTGGAGATGAGTAACGATATAGGGAATGACATTCTTTTCAATAAAAAATAATATCCACCTCAGTGCCCTCTACCTAATAATTTCTATAATAACTATAAACTATGTCCGGTCCAATTCAGCATGAAATTGGGGTTTAGGTACTACAGTGAGAAATTAACACTTTCGCGGATAAAGATTTCAGAAATTAACACTATTTACAAAAATGTTATACACAAAATTCACATATGTATTATGTATAGTATCATACCATTCAACAACACTAGAAACATGAATAGCCCAGGTGGGTAAAGAGAGAGCATTCGCGGGCTCATTAAACAACGGCGCCTCTGCAGCAGCGGGTTCCACGAGAGTGGTTAAGGCAATCCCAGCAGCTCCAAATAAAACGGCTATGGTTCTTGGGTTCTGAAAAATGGAAAAAAAATTGGGTCCTGCAATTGTTTCTTTGGGTGCAAATGCGTGGGATTTGGGGGATGAGAGGCGGGTTTGTTTGGATTTATGAAGACAGATCGGTTTCGGAGAAGAAATTAAAGCTAGAATTCCCATTTTTGGAGCGAGTGACAGAGGATTTCTGTTGAGAATTTCCTTGCTTGGAACGTGTAGCTAATATCTATTTATTCAACGGAAATTCATGTAAATAGAACTAAAATTTAACGCCACTTGAACCTTACCGCGAATTTGAAAAAATATAAACCTGTTATAAATCTCACTAAAAAAGGGAAAAATACATTTTGTAATAGGGATGGCAAAAAAATTCGATATACCCGATACTCGTTTAAACGGGTAACGGGTTGGGGAAATTTGCCGCGGGGCCCCGCCCCGAACCGCTAAAAAAAAAAAAATTCAATACTTTAAATGA